>JAULBU010035563.1:0-15564 GCA_032358235.1 Odonthalia washingtoniensis
TCATTACTAAACACAGAAATTCCGCCGTTCTCCGCAGTTAGTGTTCGGACATCTTCTTACAGCCAACGGAAATCTTCCAAATTTACTTCCTCTTGTACAGGCAAAAATTCGTCCAATGCCGCACCCACACAGGTAGCGTTTCTACGATTTTCGCCAGTATTCAAAATCACATCAATATCCGGTTTGGAATCCATATATTCTGTGTTGCGATTGCTCACTTCATCAATACTACTCATAGATGACGATTAGTTTGTACTATTTTTGCTCATTCTACCATTACCCTCTCTTAGGTTATCACGAAATGCACGAATCCTACCTCTACCTCGTCATATACTAACACCGCGTCTTTCCACAATCATATTAGAGCTAGGCGCACCTCTTTCATGTACCGCATCGTCCCTTACGCAACTACCCACTCTCGCCGCTTTCCATGGTAATTTCTAATTTCCCACTTTTGACCCGAAAATCTTTCCGAACTTTTTCTGGCGCCACTCCGATTCACCATAACTGATTTCAGAACAGTATATGATTCGCCATTACTTGAAGATTGTCTTTTATTCCTGCTACAATAATATCTTCCACTTTCAATAATGGAACAATTTTGGACATAGGTTGAAGCAACATGTAATGGCTATGATAGTAGATATGTACATCTTGCAGTCAAAATTGCACTAAAATATGGCTCTGGTAGACACTTTATGCATTTTCGACACCATGCAGAGTTCGAATTTTTGCGGAAAATTATGTAATGGATTTTCCGCAACATCCCAACATCCCAATAGCCATATGGTGTCAATTTCATGATTTTTGTACTGTATTTACATTCTTTTAAGATACAGGCCTGTCGAACTGAGACTATATATGATAAGAATAAGAAGTAAACAGATTTTAGAACTAGGACTTTATAAAAAATTTTAATAATTATAATAATAAATTCAACTACTCGCCATGTTACCACCAACCTAAATTACCGTACCTTGTTTATGGAAATGATCACATATAAGGTGCGTAATCAGCTTGTGTTTACTTACATGGTAGAAAAACATTTACACCCTGTTGTTAGCATCATATATAATATCATGATGATATTAGAGATGATGCTAACACACTAGACGACTTGTGGCTCACATTATTACCATGATGGTGAGAATTTGAGCCAAAAGTCGTCCAATTCTAAAGCTCTCTCTCCTTCATCACAAATCAAAGTATAACAGTTGGCAGATAGGCTACTATTTTAGAAATTGAAAGCTCCCAAAAACATGCAGTAAAAATTGTAATATCTGAAATAATAGCTAGCAATTTGACTGTAGTAGTGAACATTTCACAAAGTACTTGAACGTTATTGACTTTATAATATATGTCACTTCTTCAATATCAGGATACACTAACAAATTAAAACAAGACAGCGATAATATAGAAATGAGTTGAACATTTATTCAATTTCAACACCACCACTTTCATACATTCTAGTTAAACATTCACTTCCTTTCCAGACAATTACTCACAATTTCAGCCGTAATTTCTTTACAGTATTCAGCAGAAGGTACTTTCTTTGAGCATAATCTCGCATCAAAGTCAGCGTCTCAGATGATGTTAATAGCCTTTTCTACCATCTTT
The DNA here is from genome assembly GCA_032358235.1 of Odonthalia washingtoniensis. Taxonomy (NCBI): domain Eukaryota; phylum Rhodophyta; class Florideophyceae; order Ceramiales; family Rhodomelaceae; genus Odonthalia; species Odonthalia washingtoniensis. Next base: position 1,618 of record JAULBU010035563.1, read on the forward strand.
CGTCCAACAAAAGATCCTAGGATACTTAAAGATACAGCTAGCCACTTGTTTAGCACACCAGCTTTGCTCTTGTCCAATTCATGTCTCATTGCCGCTAATGAAGATACTGATTTAGATATAGTTCCACCACTACGAGCCATCTTTTGGCGTCCATACTGTTGTCCATCGGAATCGTTCATGAAAATACAAGATGTTTCTGATAAATTTTTTGTTGAATTATTCGGTTTAAAACTACAGCTGTGTTGTGTCACAGCACGAGTTGAGTAAATAGATGCATATTTTATGCTCTATAAAAAATTACCACACGACACAATAATTACATTAACCACTGAAATATATTTTGTACATTGCTTATATATTTCACAGCCAGTACCATACATCATGATGTATCCATTTTTCACATGTCATGCATCTGCATCCCCATTCCGAAGTTTTAACGCCAGATTACTTGTGGTGTCTTATCAGATATTTCGAGGACACCACGCCATTTTGCTCATAGCCTACACGTGACATAACGCTTACGTACACACTTAATGTTTGGGACCTATTAATTTTTTTAATTGCTTTATTTTTGGATTTTGGATTTTTTTATTATTTTCCGTCGTAGTTTTTCTTGATTTTATATTCAAAAAAAATTGGAAGTTTGAGCGGAATAGTAGTTTTTCAATTTCTTAATATTTTTCAGATCTGCCGTTACCATAATTCAGGGCAAGAAATGACCTTTGTGGCCCGTTTTCAGTTATTAAAATTTCAACTAATCAGAAATTTATGTGCCGATTTCATACAATTCCATTACCTACTTTTCCCCCATCAGCGCACATTTCCATCAACAAGTCACAACTTTAAGCGATCAACTTTCAAAAACGACAGTTCACTCATTCTGGACATTCAACATTCACTCGTATATGTCAGTTCCTATCGCAATAAACTTATTGCATGCGTCAACATTTTTGCACAGGTAAGTATTTTCTTCTTCTTTCTTTCATTTTTCTCGCAAGGTTTGTCGTTGTCTGATTCAGAATCATCATTCATAAATGTATGATCGTCCAATACGGTAATATCAAAATCAAAATAATTTAAAATATTAGTTTTCATTTGTATTAATTTATTTTTAAGTATATGATTTATCAAAAATGTATACAAAATCATCATCTTCAGGTGCATAGGTATCTTTACATTTTGAAGCGATAAACCTAGCTGTAACACCTTCGTACTGTAATTTTCTTCTACGAACTATTTCCAGTAAATATTGATCAATTGTATTAATTGTTAAGTATAAAGTTTCTTGACGTAATTTAATTTAGACTGAAAATCTTCTAACCAATATACTAAACTAAATCTCATTTTAGATGTTACATCATGTTGTGTGAACACATGTAAATAATTAATTTGCCATAAAAATGTTTCTTTTTTCATAAATTATCTATGAATATGAGATGAAAATTGAGATCGTCTGTATTTCAGGAACCGAATGCGTACAATAATGGGATGGAATTGTTCGAATTTGCAATGTGTAATTTCTCTTTTTGCCCATATAAACACCCGCATTCAATGACGTTGAGGCCAAATAAAGTGGGTCATTGCAAGATCGCAGATTTTCCCTAATACGTTCATATTGCGCATAGCTTGATAATTTTATGAAGGCCTGGAATTCACTGAGTGTAGTTACGTGAAGTGCGGAAACATATCTTCATACACTCAGAGCGGCCTCTCACTGCATGAAAAATATAGTGAATAGCACCATTTTTAATGCTGTGTAGCAATATAAGTGTTGCAGAGCACCTCCTCAATACTTTTAAAGCGACATAGAAATCAAAATGCTGCTATTATATCAATAAAAGTGAAGAAGAAAAATGTGGTGGAAAATCACTCGAAATGTTTTTACTTTTTTAATTTCCATTTTTATTGATAACTGAGCAACGTTTCTATCACTCAGGACCAATAAAATAATGTAGAGTTGATAGCTGTTTTCAATGTGTAAACTTTATAAATTGCGGAGAAAATATACTTTCACCATGGCAAGTTTCGAAGTAGCAATGAAATCATCAGTATCAATGAATATATTGCTTGATATTTTGGATAGTTTAGAAAGAGAATTTAAAAAACAATTTTATTAATGACTGTATTAAAAGTTTTATAGTAAAATTTATACTGTCTACTAAACTACACAGGATTAATAGGATGGTTTAGTAGGAGAAAAGGATGTAACTGCAGAAATTAGTAAACTTTGTAACACACGATCTTCTATTGCAATGTCAATTTCCATTGCTGTTTTTCCGAAGAAAAACAGGATGGGTGTGTTGAACTATATCTATCCTACCTGTGATTCAGCATTTTTCGTTGAATCCAATTTCCATGACTTTATTCTAATTTGAGGAGCTCTGTACCGTGAAAAATTAAAGTTCGATCTCCTTTAGATATTTTCTTTTACGAGGTTTCATCGATTCATATATGAAACAGGGATGGAATCTTGTACATAACGATCGTTTTCGAAAAGCAATGTTTTATCGGGCCGGCCAAGAAGTTTGACCAATCCATACTTTCCATACTACCAGTAGATGAGGGGATATCAGAACCAAATAAGTACCACATATGATCAGGAGAAGTGAACAATGTGCTAATTACTCCAAGTATAGATTCATTTAAAGTAGTTGATGTAGATACTTCGTGAAACAGGATTCTCTGTCCGCTATATCACTAATATCCATCCAGTCATATATCTACTAAAAGTTTAGGAACCGTACATGAAAGGAAGTGATGGAGTAAGCAGGATGGAAAATTATTAGCCGATTTGAAAAATATTGAATTCCGTTTGATGTGCTAGGTTTCCTGGATGCAGTCATGTTATCAGTCAATTTTCATACTGACAATTGAAACATTCTTAAGAAACAATCTAACTTAATATTTATTGCTCCTCTATTGTAACTCTTATCTGAACAACTAGCTTCAGTTCCAGTTGCACTTCGTTTATAAGGTTCCCCATCATATTTAAAAGGAAAGCTTGCCTTAGTGTGTTCATTATATCTGATCCAAGTCTGAACTGTTCTGTGTGGTGATGTGCAAGATTGGAACCCCAAAAAGATTTTTGGATTTCATGAAATGGATCTGACAGAGACATGACAAAATCATCTAAAGTCTTGAGTCTCTGATTTTGTCCTTGCATCTGATCTGGTATGTGATTCCCTACAGCGTTCTGTAAATTATGAATGGTAATAATCGTTGGTAAACGGACGTGCATCGATAGAGACTGAGATGATGGATTAAAATTTCCAGCACTCTGTTGATTTTCTTGTATATGAACACTTTTCACAGTCCAATCAGGATCTGTTTTATCTTCATGCTCCTCATCGCTGCTAAGTCTCCAATAGCAGTAGATTTGTTTCTCTCCTATTTCCGCTTCTTCTCGCATAACATATTCTTATTCTTAAATATAACTGTTGAGATTGTGCAATCAGTGAAATTTGGTCCGGGATCATATCGAATAACTCCTTTACCCAGTATATTACATATTTTGAGTGGTTGTATGGTATCAACGGTAGCTCTTCACTAGTAGTGATCATCATTTTCAAGGACCCAGAGAACACCAATAGTGTCCTATGGTGATGATAGATCGTCCTGTTGGTGGGGAATTCCGAGATGTATCTACTACCTGAAGGTAAGTACGTCAGTTACAAGGAATATGTATAGTAGCTTGACCCAATCTGGGTACGAAAATTGAAATGTTAAATTATTAATCGAGTTAGAGTAGTGGAATTGTTTGACATCAGCAGAATAATGCCCAAGGGGAATAATCACAATCAATATTTTGAGCAATGTACCTCAAGATCAGCCAATTTTGTGCAATTAGTAACGGTCTCTTATTAAAGTTGTAAATGAATTATTAAATGGGCGGTAAAAAAGTCGAACTTTATTTACCGCCATGTAAAATCCCAAGAATCGAAAGAGTGAATTGTTTCGAAAATCCCTGCTTGAGATCTAAGAAGTGTATTGGAATTTACTTTGAAAACAGACGAGTTTCCATCACTATAAAAGAGAAAATTTTCTGAAAACAGCTTATTAACTTCAGGAAAGTGGTCGATTTTTCCAGTCGCCTGCATCTGAGAAACACATGTATTAAAGAACTAATTCCAGACGGTTTTGAAGGACATTTTATATGTCCTTTCATTTCTTAGTAACAAATGGGATTAATTCAAGTAACATGGAAATAAAATCAAGTACTTGCATAGGGGATAAAAGGAGACAAAAAGACAAGAATAACAGCAGCAGGGGAGAAGGTGTGTGAAGGAAAAATATTTGGATCGGAGTCTGGAGACTTACCAATCGCTGAAGAATCCAATGATAACATCACCGAAAATCTGCATGATGGATATATCAATGATCATGAAGAATATGACTATCCAGATGACGATTTACGAAACGTCTGACACAATGACAGGAAAGAATCCAGGAATTCAATTGTTACCAGTAGTGAATGCTGAATCCAATTAGTGAAAATTTTCAATCTACATAAAAAAAAATCTCATGTGGCCGTTACCGTGACGTGTAACAGGAACGTTTGAAAAATGGAAATTAAATTCAGATAATAAAATGGAATGGACTCATTTCTATTGTTATACTGCAACCGAAGGACACGTAATATCAAAGATTAGGATAGTTTCTAGAAATCTGCGTATCTATAAAATTTCACTTACTAAGTCACTAGTAGTGGCAAAAATAATATATATGGAATTCAATGTGTTTTGGGTCACCAATAACATAGCTGACAAAAACGTTATAATAAAAAAAAGAAAACAAAAGTACTAATCTGCTTCAATGTGAGATATATGAACCGTACCTTAATCTAGGAAATGTTCTCTGCCTTTTGCAGTAGAATACAGAGATTGATTCTGCAAACGTTAGTAAGAAGTTGCTGATGCATTGGATTTACACTTCCGATTCCTAACAAATACACAATTTTTCCTGCTTCCACAAGTGATATTTTGGCCCTAGGTTTCTCAGCCCCTTCCAGAAATTGAAAATCATTTATTTATCTTGTAATGCACCATGGAGCACCTACAATCCAGAATGTCTTAAGATTTACGTCAAGACCATTGAAGTTGTATGGTCAATTTTCTCCCATTTTCAAGAAATGTGCTCTAGTTACTGGATCCATTCCCTCCCTATCTGGTTTTGTGAAAGAAATTCTGTTTACACCATTACCGCAAACGTGGGTTCCATAATTATGGCCATGGATTACATATAGAGGAATTGTATTTTGCGAGAAGACCAAAACCTTCTAATGTTTATTTTAGACGGGTTCAGTGTGAAATACAAGATCGAGGACTCTATTTATTGTAAAGGTTCTTGTAATTACGTCAAATGCTTCCTTCCGTGATGATTTTCACCTACTATATGGTATTACATCACTGCTATTGAACAGCCTTGGTTCTCCAATAAACTGCGAAATGAAGTGATGGATATGTTTCAGAAAAGATTGAACTGTATGGAGACAAGATGAAACTTCCCATTTTTTCTTTTTTTAACTTCAATTTCCTCCAACTCTCTAATTAATACACTTGCTTCTCGATGAACATCATCAATTCCATTAATATCATAATCCTTGTTCAGTAACTGGCCGGAAAAAAGAGCAACAAGTTGAATCCGAGAATGTTCCAAACATGAAACATCCATATCGGAGCAAACAAACTTTCAGTTGTTCGGAAGAAGCATTCGAGCCATCACCACTGAACATTGAACCTCCAACGGATCCACAACCAACTAACCAGGGCGTGTGAATGTCTCAATGATATCCGACATCCATTTCGTAGCGTTCTGTTCTGGTCGAAGTTGTGCTCTTGAACCATGTTTATTCTGTTGAGATTCCTCGAAAATAGTTTCGTTATTGGGCTCCTTTTGAATGTTGTTAATCTCAGTGCATTTTCTGGGATGAATTGTGTGAACGGGACCTGTTTGATTGTAATAAACTAGTATTAAAGATTCGTTTCACTCCATCTCAGCCTTTCATGAACTAACTGCTTGTTAAAAACGGATAGATGAGTCAGACCGGGATGCCTCAGTTCCAAATTGTAGGATCACCCTTTTTTGTAAAATATAGGGGATTTTACTAGACACAGAACACACTTTTTTCCGTTTTTATACTTTTCCTACTTAATCATATTCGGGGATGTCCAACGGAACCAATCACTTTTTCGACTTGAAGTGTTGAATCCATAATGGAAACTGCAGCACCAAGCAAAATATATGTGGGAGAAGTCCATGCATATAAACTGTTTCACAAAATTCCATGAACAGTTTCATATCTTCATCATCAAATTGATCTTGTTCCGAGTTTTCTAATTTTTGATCAAACCTGGTGTTGTATGGAGGGTCTGTCGGTGTGAAATCCACTTTTGGTTGTAAAGATTCTCCCATCATATTTTCATGAACATCAACCAGATCCGCAAATCCCCCACGGTAACAACAGCAATATATCTGCATTGCATACTTTCAAATTTCTATATCCTTACGAACAACTGACTACAGCTGCGACGAATCTGTTGGATGTATCTCATGTTCTTCATTTCCCATGATTGAATCATTATTTTCGTCCAAACCTTGCGGCAAAACATCCAAGTCTTTCATATGTATGTCATCTGTACCGTCAGTTGGTTTTTTATGTTTACAGATATAATATGCCGTACTAATATTTTCCCTACCTGTTGAATGTTTTCCCTTATTGCAAGCTTTAGTAGTTCGGGGAGAAATTTATTGATATTGGAGAAGCCGTATCACAGAAACATCCTCAGCCGTGTTCGTATCAGGAAACGTAATCTGGAGAGGATCTGTAACATATTTCCTCAAATTGCAAAAGCATTGGGAAAATTTCGAAGTGTGCTCATTGACCTAGAAGGGTAACCTGAACGCAGGTGTTGTATGTTCCTTCAAATCAGCGTCGAAACTTTTAGTGTTGGTCAACAACTCATAAAGGGAGATGTTGAACTAATTGTCTATGTAACTAAATGCAGTATAATCTTGTTCTGTACGTTTACAAAGTTCCCAAGATACCAAATCTTGTGTAGCGACTGGAACACTATTATATTTGAATCTCTGTTCTTGATTGATGGAACCGTAAACTTCCTGTCTTGATTCAATTAAAACGAAGGTTGAACTGTCGTAGCTGAAATAAGTATAATGTTGAAACATTTGGCTAGGTGGTTCAATGTTGATTTCTAGTCCTAGTTGAGTCCTTGTATTGATGAATGTCTGAATAAGGAAACCAGTTTTCGTACTCGTATCATGTTTCAGACTTAGGAGACGCTTCTCTTTTGTTTTATTCATGTATAAATTAGTGATAGAAACTATGTGAAAGTAAACAATGTATTCGAAAGTTATTGAGCATGGCATACCATAAATTGGATTTTTTACTCTTAGAAGTTGATTGAACAACTAGATGAAAAAAGTTCGACCAACCAATAATCCAGTTGACGTATCATTTGTCATGAACAAGTTGTTGACAATTTCCAATATACGTCCATCTCTTTTCCAATACGTTTATATTGTAAGAGAGGCTAGAGATATCTGTCGAACTTGTTGCGTACCAAATTACGCTAAATTCCTGTCAACATTAGGTCCAGAAACGGTGAAAAGTGCATGTTTCAGCGTTTCCCTCTTTTTGAGCAATGCTACCAATCTTCTCGTTTCCGAAATATGAATTAGGTTGGTATCCGACCGGACCAATTTACACTGAATTAAAGGAGAGGTTTCAATAATTTAATTGTGCGTATTGAAACGCCTTATATCTGAAGCTATGTAGAAAAGAAAATATGATAAATCTTGTCAGTTCAAGTTCACACTCTGATGGACGTTCCACATTGCTTGATCAGGCGCTATGTGCACAAATGAAGATGAAGCCATTATGTTGATGAATTAGGAGTACGATTGAAAATGTTGGAGACAGTTAACTTATGAAAAAGTGAATGAATAATATGATCAGAAAGATGTAAAACGAACATGTAGTAATAAATATTACGGATGTTGAGTTAATTTGATAAGACCGGTTGCTTATATTCTTTCAAAAATGCAACGTAAATAGCATATTTCAGGACGGTTGTAGAAATAAACGGGTTCCATTTTGTGACCTTTTTTTCATGTTCGACATGAAATGTTTTGAGGAGACGTACAGTGGAAAATTGTAACGGCGGATGTTGGGTCATGTGATCTGTATAAATTCACATGTAATGGTTTATTTAAGTGTAGTAGAGGGTGGTAGAAACCATTCCTAAAATTTTGAATATTGAAAAAAGGTGAAATTGTTTGCCCGGGTCGATGGGACATTTTTGCAAAAAATTCAATATTGAATTTATTGCTACGAAAAATTCAAAAACGATTTTTTTAAATTTTGAAGTCATTATTTCAGTTTTCTTAGAAAAAGTCAAAAACGTTTTTTTCAAAACTTCCCCGTCCAGCTGGACAGAAATGTTAAACTTATTTTTTTCAAAATTTTGTACTGTACATGGAAGTGGTGGTCTCGAAATTATTAAAACATTTACGGTTGTATGTAGTTGTATGTAACGTACAATTGCAAATAGCGAGGTCACGTAAAGATTATTACATGTACTGGTAATTAACTTAACATTTGAAATCAACTATCGTCATTGACCAACAACAAAGTTTGCTGGATCATATCATTGGAAGATATTTCAACTTCAACCTCGGACGACTTTCCTAACATTTAAGCAACCATCGCAACTTTCAATCAACTTAATACCATCAAATTTAACATAAAAGTGTTCCCTCAACATATTTCAACAAGTAACGAAGGGAAACGAATAATTCAACAATGGCGAGCTCATTAACAATCCCGTCACCTTTGTACCGTTATCTTTCCAAAAAAGGGGAAGAGATATTTCACAAGTCGTTACTTGGTGACCAGTATGGAAAATATATTACATCGAGGGGTATTGAAGCAGGTGATAGGGTTACATTAATCTACACAAGCTTTACTTCTGCAAATGATTTCACCAAGTTTTCGAAATTCAACGGGATAAAATATTGAACAATTTTTTCACAGGTGGCAGCTGAGAGTGCGTTAGTAACAAGGTGGCCATTCTGTGCTCAGACTAAAAACTTTTCGGAAGTTTGCAAATGGAACATTGACTCAATGGATGGGGAACCCGACAGTCCGGATAGGATCATCATCCAATTCGATGATCTCTTAAGAGATTGTCATGAAAAAAAATTAAAGTAATATGCCATACCCGTATTACCTGTTGTAAAAAGTAATAAAATATCCCCATACACTGGATTATATGGAGACAGAGGAAGGATCTGTGCACTTCTGGGATTCCCAGTAAATGAAAATCTATGCGGAACCTAAAGAAGTGGTAATTGAATAGAAAACACTACGTGGAGGATGCTGTTAATTCGTCGAAACGGCAAAAGTTCAACATCACCAACTACAAGATCGTGGAAGTGTTCTAAGGACATAAAACTATGAGCTGTCAAGAATCCACTCCGTTATGTGGACGCAACCCATCGAGATAATTTAGGGTAGTCCTTTTCGGAGGAAGTACGAAGTTATGTATGGAATGATACCTGTGACCTTTAAAGAAGCTGATCTTCCGGAAGTAAATTAGGATGATGAGATAGATGCCGCAGATGAAATGTTTATTCGGGACAATGGTAAACTGTGTTTTCGTGAGAAAACACACTGATTGTTGTCGAAGGCCGTCATCAACTTGCTGCAATTTACATTTTGTCGAAAAGGGTGACTGATGAGACGTTGGACTGGACAAAGGAACCCATTCTTTTTTTGATAGTGTCCAGAAGAGTTACTATATCGATGAAACCATGGAAATAATCATCTTCATTCGGACCAGGAACCTTTCATCATCACAGAAGAAGAAGGATGTATCATTTATTGATATAATGTCGAGCGTCATTCGATATGCTAAGACTTTCAAGGAAGACTATGGTAAATAGTCTGTGTTGCTAAAAGCAGATGATATTTCTAACTATATGCAACGTTGCAATTTCCTGGATAATAAAGAATCAAATACGTTCTCTAGTTATGCACGTGTTGCGAAGAGTTGAAAAATATTAATCTCTTATTACACGGTTGGAGAGAATTGAGCATTTCGGAGGTGGTGAGGAGCCTGAAACATCTGGCTTAACATACTTCGATAGTGGATTTCCCCTGACTAGAATAGAGGAAGATGTAATTATTCTTCTAGATGGGGTAAATACATATTTTCAATGTGGATACAGAGGGTAGTTCGATGTCAATGATTTTTACAGCGTTGGTCATAACTTTTTAAACTCAATAATGAACTGTAAGAATAAATCGAAAATATTATCTGTGATATGGAAGAAGAACATGTACCGAAGAAAAGGAAGGAACTCAAGGAAACCGTCATTGCAGAGACGAGGAAAAGGTAGCAGCACATTCATACTATTTTTTGCAATCATATGAAATTAATACAGTTTGGATCAGGTACCATTGTTACCAAGTGAGAAATCCCTGTCTGAATCGCCATGAAAGACTTGTTAATAATATAAGGAAATAGTTCTTTGAAGAACCTAAATCATCAACCATTGAAAAACGAACGACGGAATGGGGGTGTATGGAGAGCATCAAGTGAGAAGAAGAAGTGGAAGAAAACGAAAATAACCAACCGTTATCATAATTGATAGCGACGATGAATCATCCCCTGTCCCTGTGTAAAGTTTCAGAAAGAATTACGGAATGACATTTGAAGAAATTATAGAAGATTTGGATTTGTATTTGGATCCACCGGACGTCAAAACCAAACACGGCTTCCTCAAACGCCTCGTCAACAGACAAAACTTTGGAACCACCTGCCTCTAAAACAAAACTTTGGAACCACTGGCACTTCAAAAATAAACCCCACCTCCTGGAACACCTCCTCAACGAAGACCAGACCTCTTCCTGTCCGATAAATACCTTACTGCTACGTTACCACCTTATGGATGTGCAGGACAGAAATGGAAAATGACCCAACGGTTTCTAGATGTATTTACCGTTGAAAACTTGTTACTATGTAGATTGCAAGGGCTCAGGAACAAAAATGAGCAAGTTGATATATTCGACGAAGATTCAGAAAGGAGCGGAGACAGATCTCCATACGGTGGGATTTCTGGTCGTCGCGATAATGTACCTGTAAAGATAGGAATAAATGGCACCGGGATGCTACTAAGGTCAGAAATTATCCCCAATGGTCATCGTCTGCATATCTTTTTGAGTATGATCACATCATTCAATTAAGAAATATGGCATGGATGTGGGCTTCAAAGAAGCACAAATACCATATGGAGACATTATAATATTCAAACAAAGCCGAATATTGATGGTATGCATTCAATGAAAACTTTAGTTGTTTTGAAAAAGCTTTATTTTAAAGGAAGAAGCAACAACTGAATAGTGAAGGGTACTGCGTTCTTGATGGAAAATTAGAATCGGCCGATTTACAAATCAAGAAATTTAAGGAAAGGTTTAAAGCGTTTCCAACAACTAAAAGTGGTGCTTTCTTTAAAGAAATGCGATAACCGTTTCTACGGGACGAACACTTGAAATCTGAAAAAACAGACAAGACTGGAATCCGATCATTAAAAACGTAGGTAGTTATGAAGATGATGACGAGGAAGGTGATGGTGATGATATGGATTACGAATATGCGGAAGTGATAATTCCACCACTTACTTAAAATGTGTGCTGCTCGGAATACTACCATTTTTATTGCCCTCAATGTTTCTGCCGATGTCTTGAACGATATAGTGACATGTATACCATTGATATATAGAAACAGGAAAGACTTCGATATTTTACGTTTTACTAACTGTCATTACTTTCCCGTTGTGACATTCGGCAGCGTCAACAGGTGCTTGAAACATCAACAATAGCAGGTAAATTAAAATTTCTATACCGTATATAATGATTTCAATTTGAAATTATTTTCCTATTTCTATTTCTGAAATTCAAATTTTTGTCCAGCTGAATGGGAAATTTTTGCCAACAACTCGTTCTTGAATTTTTTGCAGCAAAACATTTAATAATTAATCTTTTGCAAAATTTCCCCATCCAGCAGGACAAAAATTTTCAATTGTTTTTCAATTTTCAAAATTATTTGAATGGTTACTACCACCCTCTAATACAATCTATCACCATCCAAATGGACAAAAATTTGTATAGAAATTACACGATGAACATTGGTCTTGATCATGTAACATATTAATCACATTTTGTTGCTCATTTTGGATTTCTCCTTTGCGTATAAGCAAATATAATTTAAAATTTATTGGTGTATATTCTCATTTTACTGAAGGAAAAAAGTGGCTCTACGCACAGAATAGAGATATGACAGGAATGGGTACCTCTCTTTTAAGAAGGAAGAATCAACACAATCTTTGATTAGATGTAGAGGTGTTTTCCTCGTGAGTGTGCTCTGAAAACTGAGGATGGGAGAGACTGTTGGAACACAATTCTCAACAGCGGCATTAATGAAAAGAAGAAAACGGCAGAATTCATGGAGTTGGTCGTGGCCCTAGTGCAAGAATTTGACTAGAGAAAAGTTTTGAACATGATCTTGGCGATGTTTGTGTAGCAAAAGGACGTTCTGCATTGGACTAATGGATCGGATGGATGTGTGCTTTTCTGAAGCCAGATTAAGATAGCGAGTGGCGAACTTAAATTCCAAACGGTAGGGTCGTTTTCTAATCACAGGAAAGAATTTTCCACCACAACATGGACACAATTACTTCGACGTTAGAGAGATTGGTTACCCTGTGTATTTTAGTATTATAACTGTCACCGAACCTATATCTCTATGGATAGAACCTCTTTCCCATTTATATGTCTTTCAAATTGAATATTTAAAAGAGCGAATTGGAAATACTTCGGAAATAGAAGAAATTGAAATTTCAGTACAACCTATTTCCATTAGACATGTTTATGTATAACATGTTGATTTCGGATGAAACATTTGTCATTATTTGATATACCATATGTATCTCAAAGAGTGAGTACCTTCACATATATCATCCTGGTGGATAGTAATTTTTGAGACGCCATATCATATGCGTACGGACGGTCCTTGTGACCGACAGGTCAAAACAACGATCAGAAAACAGAAAATTATTCCAGTCATTATTGAAGACATGCAGATGTAGATGATGATAATGCCAGTAATCATGATAATCATGATAATCATGATGGTGAACTTGATCATATGGTACATACAGACGATATGATTAGTTGGGGATTGGGACATAGCGAAGATGCTCCGGTGATATAACATCTTCCCTTACCTCACTTATACTTTGCTTGTTTGTTCGAAGGAATTAATTATTTATTAAATATGAAAAATTAAAATATGCTCTACTTTTTCACAACACAACATGTTCCCTCCCTCTAATTATCTGCTATTTGTAATGGTAAATGGGCATTCACAACTTTCCATATGTCAACATCAATTTCTTCAATTATGTATGTTTCATAATTTCGATACCACCTGTCATAAAGGTTCCACATTTTTCCTGTGTAGAATAATTAAAACGTACAGTATTAGAGTACTTGAACAGCTGTGATACAACACAGATAAATCATGGTAAATGACTGAGACAGACAACATTTCCTTTTCAAAGCAGTATGTCGAATACTACAATTCAAAAATAGTAATCCACATATAAGCGGATTTCTTCAATAATGATGACGGAAAGTTCGTATGTAAGTCCTGATATTGCACATACTGTAAAAACATATCAATTTATTATAAACCTCATTAAACCGAATATAGGTACAATAAAGAGCAGAAATTGGATTCGGCACGAAATGTAATAAATTCGTCCAGTCTTCACGACCAATCTCACATCGATCATACCTGTCATGAATCAATAAACGAAAACCTGAATACAAATCTGAGCCAGATACCTCCTCGCGACGCGTTGCAAAAC
>JAULBU010035585.1:0-35626 GCA_032358235.1 Odonthalia washingtoniensis
CAGAGCTATATAGCTACAAAACGATTATCGAAAATACACTTTGGCTTTCAAACATCCTATTAACAACATTTATTACATAATTTATTCCAATACCTTTTATAAGTGTATACGTTTACAGTACGGTGTAATATCAGACTGCTGTATTCTTCAATCACCTTCTTTGGACACACCATTCAAGTCTTTTACATATGAGGGTCTGATTGATCTATTGAATGAAAGAGATGAGGAAGAAGAAGTAGATGAAGATGGAGATAATTATTTGGACGTAATGATTGAATCGTCATCTGGTGATGATGGGAACGAAAATTATATAAACAGACGAGTAAAATAACTACAACGTCGACAGAACTAGAATTGAATGAGATTTTAGAAGAAGATTGAGATACATCGGATGAAAGAAATAAGGATGAAACGACTGGTAGTGTCAGAGGAAAGAAGAACGTAAAGGGACGAGAAGTTCGAAAAGGTAGTGAAAAAGAGGAAGAATTTGAAAATAAATGAACAAAGAACAGAAGTGATGAAGAATATTATCATGTGAATGAACGAATTGTTACAATATGAAGTAATAGAAAAAGGATTTCTTCATCAAAGGTTGTGGTAAATCAGATTGAAGAATCCAAATAGCTATGCTATTACTGAATCATGTCAGCCTCTTGTTTATTTTCATACAGTTCATCACGTGGTTTATACAATCCATTGACATAGAAAATATTTGCTGCCCGTCCAGTCTCAAGGTTTCTCAGCTTATCATATTCACCTGTTCTTTTCACTTTGTTTGAAATGACATTTATTTCCGTATCTACGGGAACTAAGTTCACTTTTTCTCTAATAGCGTCTATGTTTACAAGACTAAAACTTTGCGGGACGCGTTAGTCCTGGTTCTCCTTCTGTTCGTTGCCACTAAAGCCTTATACAGTTCAAAACTACATCTACTTCGTCAACATGTATCTGTTTTGATGGTGCCACTTCAAAAAACTGTATAAAACATCATACAGACAAATAGATGATGAACTATGATAGATAATCATCTATTGGTCTTTCAGAATGATCCGAGTTGTTTTTACGGTGGTGTTTACATGATTCATCATTCTGAATACGTATAAAAATCAAAACTTTTGCAAACCATATTATCATATATCCATCTGGAACAGGTATGTCATCATCAACTTCAGCCTCAATCATTACACAATCCAGACGAGGATCTTTCGACCGATAAAATTTCTTCGTCGCAACCACTCTTTGAGACATTCGTAGAGTTGATTTTTGAATGAAGACTTCATTCGAATCACTATCCATCTCATTCAGAAATGGAACATTGTATCCAGATAAAAATGCAGAACTTGAAACAACCATGTTTACGATCCTAGATTCTGGTAAACTATATCCTTTCTCACCCAAACGTTCTTGAAGAAGATTGATTATAATTCACACTCCTTCCTTTTCCAAAACATCCCCCAATTCGAACAAGTATGTTTTTAATGCATTTCTTTTGGTCAGTACATTCTGTTTCTTATACATTTCACGGTACAATGTCTCTAAATCATAAAAAGTTATAGAAACCCCCAATTTTAACTAAGAAAGCACAATCCACTCGAACGGCATTTACCCTACTTGGATTCAGGTTAATAATTACATTATTTGCTCCTCGTCTGGAATTTATACCAATATATTTATTGCACACATTTGAACATTGTAAAATTCGTTCCTCTTGTCTTCTAATTGTTTCAGACATCGCACTACCAGTTATTTTTGACTTTTTTTTCATAGTTCACCTTCACCCATTTGTGCACCATCTCATACAAATCACCATTCAGATAATATATCCCACCTGTCCTTCTCAAGTAAATGCATAAATGATCTAATATGTGCCAGTTAGATGTGCCCATACCAGATTTTTGGTAAGGTTCAAATACAATCCTACCAATAGTTTTAAAGTCTTGTATATTTCGATCTAGCCTTCTCAAATCTTCATCTGTCCACCCAGTCGTGTGTCCACGACAGTTATATCGTTTAGAAGATTAACTTAGGAAGAAAATACAGTTTTCACGGGCGTTTTTGTCGTTTCCCCATAACAACGGTCAATTATTGCACCCATCAAAGGAGAAACCTCATCAATTCTGTCGAATTTTGGATGCTTCAAACATACCTAGGATGCCACTGTCAGTAAAAAGCCCTAACAGATTTCCATTGATGATTCCCTTTGAGAATTCCACATGTAGGTCATAGCCAATAGAAAATTTCTCATCATCAGAAAGAAAACAGTTAAAAATCCGCAGTACTAACTTACGGATTGTCTTAAATGACCTCTCATCACCATTTGCATTTATAATTGAAGTAGAAAGTCTTTTTTCGTCCTTTAACATGATACTTGAGGTTTGTTTGATTATTCTGGAAACGCCAAGTGACAAATTATGTATTGGTTCAAATGTGAAAATTGAATATAAGGCAATAGCCGGATGGATAACAATCAACGGAAAAGTGGAGAGAACGGGTGGAATTGTTAGCATAGATAGGGAATGAAATTCATCCAAAACAGCTGTATCACCCAGATGTAGACCACGCAGCATCTGATTTGTTCTTCGTGTAGTCCGTTCACACATAGTAGTGCATGACCCAAGTTCGTTTCGTCGAACATCACAGCGATGACGAGGGGATAACGGTATATTGTTTCGCTTGACACTGGCCATATCTTATGCTTCTGGTAGATCAGCGATGTAAGAAGAAATAACAATGTGTGCTCTTAAGATAGATCTTTCTTTTGTCTCACAAGGTAAACCCTCTACTAGAGTGTTTGGTTTAGCTGTAGTACAGCTATGTTAGTAATAGAACTTAAAGATAATTCAACGCTCTCGTGAAGGACTTTCAACATATCTAGACGTTTGATTGATTTACCTGATGTGTATTGCTTACCAAATTTTCCAGAGTAGGCCACTTAGTTCTAATCACCATTATAATATCTAACGGGAAGATATGCAAAAACAATTTGATTTTTCAACAATTTGATTTCGCCGCGCAGATTCCTTGAAATTTATAAGGTTCGAATGAATAGGATAAAAACTGAAATGTGAGGCACTCAAAGATGTCACTGACTTATGACTGTACAATTGTAAAAGCGCAATAACTGATTCTTCTCCGTGCTTTTCATTCGTTCTCCAATAAAGTTTTTCATCCGAGCTCTTCTTAATTGCATCTCTCACAACTTCGACAGCCCTTTCTACATCCGAATTCGTTGGATGACTCCTAACATTACTTTTAAACGGTTGTAACATAATATCCCCATAGTTAGTTGAAAGAATCTGCAATTTGAAAGTTTCCACTGGGTCACATAAATAAACTCCAAAACCGACAACCTCTTTCGTCTGTATTTTGGATGGTGTGAAGCCATCTCTTTCAAGACAATTGAAAATAATTCTTGTCTATGTCTCATGATGCCCTATACACAATGAAATGTAGTAAAAATGTATCAATAAACTTTGAATTGCATTTTAAAACAGAATAAATTCATTATAAACCATTTCAAGGGAGCCCATCCCAACTTTCATGAATGCTGTACATAAATTGTCTATAGCTGCATCTGATTCATTATGAGTGAAATTATGTTCCACCTCATAGTTCGTAGCATCAGGAAACAGATCCACAGGTAGCTTACTTCTGAAAGTATCACCTTCACATTTATTTGTTTCAAATTTTAGAAAATCTTGACGTTGATTGGTAGTTACTCTGTCCACTGCCAATCTAGTAGCACTGGTAAGTCCAATGATACTTTTAGGCATACCCATAGATCTCCTTTGCATAGTACCAGATCTTGGAGGAATGTTCCGACACAGACGACGGGGGCGCTCACGAGAGTTGTGATATGACAAAGCGTGAAGACTTTTACCGCTATAATCACATGACTGAAAATCACACCTGAACGGTTTATACATCACTATTGGCTCGTAAATAGAAGGAAACTTATCTTACCAGAACGTTTAAAGTTAAACCTATAAAAATATTGAAAATTAAATTACGTATATGTTATGCGTACCTGTTAAAGCAACAATTATTTCCTTTTTCCTCGTCGACTGCGCCAACTTTTAAATAAAAAATAAGGTATTTTCAAAATTCGACGGCACCAACTTTAAATTAAACATTATGCCTTTGCAAAGAGCTGGAAGGAGAATGCCTGCCAAGTTCAAGTTGGCAATGTTTCTCCTTCCAGGTCTTTTGATATGTCTATACTACATTGCATGGAATTGGCCGGTTGCAAAATAAATTGAAACAGAAAAATTTGATTTTTGCTTCAACATACCATCTGGAAATTTAGTTTAACTTGTTGAACTAGTCGTTGGTAAACTAGATGACAGCGCCAGGTTTTATAGAAAAATTATTTCCATTTTCAAAAAATTTAGACAACAAATTGGAAAAATTTAAAACCCCGAAAAATATTTCAGTCACTTTATTTTGCTTTCAAGCTATTTAAAGATTGTTCTAATTTATTGTGAGGTATTGACCACTGTCAAAATAAATTAGAACAGAAAAAATTACATTTTGGCGTTTCATTTTTTTTTTGGGCAAAATTATTTTTCGAAGATACAGACGCTACTTCACTGATCAAACATCGGCCTCCATGTCCGATAAACCAACCAATTGCCTCATCCTAGCACTCAGTTCCTAGGACCATATCCATTTAAACCCATTTGACATAATCTCTGCATTTCCACATGGAAAGAGTGACTCACCTCAACCTATATATGTTGCTCAAGAACAACTATTTGACGGAATTTGATACACCTAGGCCATTACGGAGTCCTAAACTTTAACCTTTACCGGACCACCAACGATCCTTTCGTTTTATTTCGCGGCCGCACCAGGCACCTCATAAAAAATTCTTTCAAATAATCACAACACGATCCGTGTAACTTTTATAAACGACCTTCTACAACATCCTACATTACCGTATTACTATCATTAGATGAATTCCTAGCAGCAGCAAAATCCAAAGATCTTCTCAATGAATTCAACAATAGTATTGTTGATGAGTATGTTTCAACTTTGAAAGCACCCAATCGATATTTTGAAATTTTCCGAGCCACGTATACAGCAACTTAGAGATAGATGTAAGCTTTCGATTGGTCCAAGTTTCATCAAAATCATTCGAGCTAAAGAAAATTTACGAACTTTGCGCTTGCCAAAAGTTTGACAACACCAAAATACCAAGACATCTTAGTTTTCGAGATGTTTGTGATTCATAATCAAACAAAATATAACGGATACCAAATTTTCTCTCACCACACCGATGATAATTTAGAGCAGCTTAAATTTTCAGATTCTGATCTATTTGCGGTCGAAGTAGTTGATGATATTCTGAACGAAAGTGACTTCGACGGAGACCTTGACTGTGCAATGATGTGAGATCATCGTCTTTCAGGCCTCGATTGTGACCTTTAATGATTCACTCATATATTGAGATATGCTCAATCAATTTGAGATCTGAAAACGGTGTTTGAAATCTAAAGTCCTATTGGACAAAAAGGACTTTACGTAAAAATAAAAATTTGTTTTTTGGCTCATATCTCGGAATGACAAAAATAGAGATAGGGTGCTTTCGAAATTGAAACATACTCATATTTTCTCATCTAACTATGCAATTAAAAGAGATACAAACCCCACCAACGACCCCAACTGGACTATAACCAAGTATCCAGACAAATCTATTCATCTCTCACAACCACTACCAATACAGTCTATCTTCAAATCAAGCTGTTTAGAACAATGCAGAACAAGAACAACATCACTTCGTACAAAACCAGACTTTGAGATCCAGACAGAAATCATTCCTATCTCCGTCAGGAATGAAAAAATGTCAAAGCCTTCTCGAGGAAATAGGAAACCTTGTAGACAGCACACGGCGTGGTATACTAATTAATAAATGTTTTAGTACAACAACTAGCCTTACCTCTTTTATACATCAACCAACCGAGCAACACAAAGTACTGTTAGATAGAACATCATATCCGATACCTCGAGAACACCAAAACAACCACAGTCCTCTTGAGGCATATTATGATGCTTACTTTGCATTTTCCCAACACCTCTATGGACAAGAAGGTGCAATTCAAGCTTCTTTCGGTAGTCCAGTTTCATGGTAGCCAAGAAAGATGCCGATAATATCTCTAAGCGCATGTGAGGACGAGTACCTGGCAGTTTCTCACGCAGCTCAAGAACTAATTTGGCTCCACAAATTATTCAGGATATTTATCAATCCACCACAAACGAACCGACGAACCTGCATATTGATAACCAAGGTGCCCTAAAAATTGCCCGAAATCAAGCTCCCACAAAAAGAAGAAAACATATGGACAACATCATCTACAACTCCAAACGGCAAACAAAACACTTCGTCCAATACGTAAAATCTCAACACAACAAGGCCGACTTCTTTACGAAACCACTAGGGACTTTCAAACGCCAAGAACAACTCGTCTTATCAAACATAGGCCCACTGCCGATGCAAAACCCACAAGACCAACAGAAATAGACCCAATGACAGACCCAACGACAGGCTCAAACCATACTAAAATCGGCACAGGGAGGCTGTCATGGATCTCAGACCTCCATCCCTCCTCAAATCAGCTATACGTAAATGCGACTCCCTCACATCATGAAATCATACTGTTCTATTGCCACACTAATATTTTTTAAAAATATTAGTGCCCAATCATCTGATTATTTCATCTCAAAAAAGGAAAAAAAGACAAATCTCAAAGCATTTTTGATTCTCATTTCTCCCCCCATAATGGGGTGATCAATATGCACATGGAATCTTTACTTGTCACTACCATTGATTCAACTAATATTCGATTTAACTTGGTGAAAATTTCGCAATGTTTTCAGTCACGGACCTCAGACCCATGGACTGCAGTACACGCTGCACATGTCCTGCATTACTCAGATGTACACTCTAAAGTTACTTAAAAGCCCGACATTTTCTGTCACAGAACAATAAAGTAATGAGGACATCAGTTCTCTTTTCCCTCATATTTCTTCCGGTTTGTCCAGAACCGTGACAACTCTGTATGGAAAAGACGTGACAAGAAAGTAGTCTAAGAGCATCTCCTGCCGTTAGCCCTATAACTGTAAATCTGTAGAATTAAAACGTTTTCATCAGAGTATGCAGAAGAAATGAAAACATCTTTCTTCCGCCGAACGTGTTCACCTTATACCCGTAACTGTAAACGTGCAGCGGCCTGTAAATCTGAATGTAAAACTTTGTTTTTTCAAACTACTTTAGAGGTGTTTGTTAAATCCTAAAACGACATTAAGTCGTCACATTCATCAATTGTTTTTGTTTTCCCTCCCTCTGTAACTTCATCTCCGCAACGTCGGTTTCATAGCACGACAAAAGATGAACAGCGACTTCAGTAACTACTTTCCATAAATTATACTCAGCAGTGACATCATTAACTGCAGTCCACCTACTCTGATGTGCACCTCTCCACTGAACCAATAGAAAAGAAAAAAGAAGGAAAAACAGCCTACATGAACCGATTTCCACGTTCTTGGTGCAGTACAATCGATCACTGAACTAACAGATGCCTCTATTAAAGGTGATAAGCAAAGGAGGGTTGACTGGCATGCGCAACTGAAATATGAATATGCTCGATATGGTGTACGTCTTCATTCTATTCATGCGATGCTTGTAGAACGGAAGGAGATGGAAAAGTGGTCAAACCGGTCTGAAAAAACAGTGGAAAACGGTGCTGCAGAAATTTCATCTCGCCAAAAGCTGCCAGCTTTGATTCAATTCATCATAAATTTAACACAGTTTTCTGCATGAAACTAACTGGAAAGCCTTGAGGTAATGGCAAGATGAAATGTACCACAGGATTGTATACCGACTTAATTAAAATCTCACAAATCTATGATATGTTGCCAATTCCAATGTACAAAATTGGAAAAAAATCTGTATATCCCGTGACCTATAAATAGTTAGTGCTATAGAAGACAGAAGAACTGAATCCATTGGCAAAATTAACTGAAGAAGTTTTTCTGACAACAGTGATACTGAAAGTGTGGAACCAACTGCATCAAAAGATCTTGATTCTGGCAGCACTGCAAAGAGTAGTGCTACTAGTTAGGAAACAGTAGGGGTTTTAAAAATAAGTCGAGGGCGTAAAGAATCAACGAATGAGCGTACAATCAAAATGGTGGTTAAACATGAAGTGAAAGAACTTGCGAAAGCATTTACTGAATTTGGTGAGACTATCAATGTAAAATACATTGAACCGAACCAACTTTTTTTCGACGAAGAGGTTGATATAATGACGCAGGAGTGAGCAACAATCATTGCTACATGATGTTGACTAATATAACGAGGAAGACAGGAAGCGAAGAAAGGAACGCAGGGATGGAAAGAGCTAGGAGTAGATACGATGAATTGGCTTTCATTTACACACCGGGTAGAAATAATAAAGAAGCAGGAGAATAACTTGAAAGGGACGAGTTAGTATAAGGAAAAATTTAGCATGCCACTTTACAGTATCATATGAGGAGGATTACATTATTATCGATTATTCATATCGACTATTTAATTAACGAATATCATAACACAATTGAAATCCAGCACACAGTAGTAATAGAATTTTATGTTACACGTTTATTTAGTTTGATCCAGATCGGATCAAATTGTTCCCAGTATGCATACCGTTCCGCAGTGAGGAGAAATAATAATAAAGAAACCTCAGATTAATAACAGAAATACCAGCTCCCAGATTCAACAGTAAATCGTTGAACCTCAACTAGTCAACACAATCAGAAAGGGGAAACTATATTTTCAACAAGCACTAAGAAGAGTAACATCTTCTGTAGGAGCAAATCGCCAACACTGTGGTATCATTTGAACTGAGCGATCCCGCTGCGAGTAAAGCCGAGGGAGTACATTAGCACGTCATTAGACTGGACACCCGGGAAAGATACTTTATTGTGATCAGGGAAAAAGGTCAAACTACGCTTCTAAGAACCGTAGCATTTGCCACTAATAAACTAATCACTTACTTTACTTTTATCTACTTTATCTTTATCTTGCTACAGTCACGTTTGTTATTTATTTATTAAAATCACCGCGATCCTATCGGCCACCGGCTTATTTGACAGTTGAAACTCTTGCCGGTACCGAAAGGAGCTGCGATTGAAAGGAATAGAGGAGGAGCACCAAATACAATTAATCAATAACCAAGAACATCAGCAAGATTACAAGGAAAACCCGCATCCTCAATACCTACAAGTATACCTTCACCATTCAATGCCCTGAACGACTTGCTGTAGGAAGATATAGCACACCCCACAGCCTTGACTGAGGTTCGTTTGATACCGCATTCACCCTTGATGCAACCAGCATCAATTAAGTACAATAATCACACTGAGCCTCATTCTCCCTTACCGCAACCGACTTCTGAATCGAATCCTAGTGAACCAAAGAACACACCAGACATGGGTGATAATAGTAATCACTCAAGTATCAAATATCCAAACATATCATGCTACCCTGAACCATTGGCCAATGATGCGTTTGAAAATGAAGTGAGATACACGAAATGGGGGAGGAGCTGTTAGAAGCATTTGAAGAAGCTGAACTAAAAGGGGAGGATCTCTGGATAAACTTCATATCTGCATTCAGACCACACACTTTAAAACGTTGGAAGTTCGGGATGTTATCAAAATGGATAAGTCTCTTATAAAATAGGGATGTACATGTTGAACAAGGTCGAAAGGTCGATAAGGCACAAGCCTTGATTGATATGCTATAAGAAAAACCTATGTTTTATCGACACCCATTACACCGAAATTCTCACCCACGGAACGAACACAACAGGAAAGAATTTCAAACAGACAAAAAGTTACATAGAATGTAATACCTCGAACCTTCGATCAAGGTGAAGAGGTGAAACAACAAGAAGACAGAAATGGGGTAGGAGGAAGTTTGACAAACCATGTTCACCCGGAACTACAGGGTATGTTTAACAATAATAATTCCGCATCTGTCGCGTCTGACGAAGAATCATCCGATGTTAGTGAAACGGGAGAGGAGAATGACCAGTGTTTCAGAAACTCAAGAGGAGATACACCGGGGTGGCGATGATTCTGACAAGGACAAGGACCACAAAACAAGTAAAAAATGGAAACCAGGTAGATATTATGGCAATAATGATAAAGGAGGCAGAGGATTGAGAGATGAAGACGATAGACCATACTTTTAATATAAGAAGTTCGGAATCAACGGGTTGATGAGAGCCTTCATAGGAAAGCCCAAATTCTCGGGCAGTTGGGATGATAATTTGCACAACTGTATTAACTTGTGCAATACCCTAACAACCATTACGAAATAGATGATACAGACAAGTTGAAATCTGTACCGATTATGGTGACGAGATCTGTGCTTAATTATTAAGTTACCAATATAAGAGGTTGTAACATGTTAGATGAAACCATTTTAATACTAAAGAATTGGTACAGCAGCAAAGACCAGAAGGCCAGGAAGTTAACAATATGGCAACCTGTGACGCTCCCAAAGTACATGGAGGAAGAACCAAATCAATTAGAAGTAGCAGTATTCAGATCATTCGTCGCCAAACTTATGTCGCTCCACAATCAACTCGGCAAGAATATCACACCGACCACTTTTTGCGCGACAGACTATTATCAGCGGTAAACATTCCCTCGATACAAGAGATATTGAGAAACAGAATTCCACGAACAAGTCAGCAGGCAGTCAATATAATTACAAACAAATTATGTGACAAACCTAAATCGGCCGGTAGCTCAGGTTGTTTGTTGAAGGATGATGAACCAGAATTGATGTACTCCATGGGAAAACATATGTCGGAGCTGCGAAAAGGAATGCGAAATCACCTTTGGAAAGAAACCATAGACCGTATCATAAATCACAAAAAAGGGGAAGAAGACTTTGTCCAGATTAAATGCGCCACGTAGAAGGATGCTTTGTATGCGATAAAGCCCATACAGCACGCACCCAACATTCGAAGGAAGAAGTCTAGAAGGACATTAATAAGTTGAAAGAACGATACCCGAAGGCTTTACTCACTGTGGAATATTTAGCTGAGGTAATCAACATGGCGACCTTAAGTTCAGATGAAGACTATGTAAGATGGACGGCAGAGGATGATGACGCTGAATTGTCACACGTAAATTTCATGACGATTGAAGACGCGATGAAGCTTGAACGAAAGCTTTCAAATTGCGCATTTGAACATGGGAGAAATTACGAGAATGATCTAGAACTTGAGATGTTGACTATGAATAGACACATCAGAGGTGATAAGAAGACTCGCTTCAAGGGAATCATCGTGGACACTGCAGCGTATCGAATGTCTATCTTTAGCCAGTATCAGTACATGGCTTACGAAAAGGAATTTGGTAGAAAAATACCACTTAAGAAAGCCGATAAGAAAAACTTGAGAAGAATGGGAGGTCCGAGCGAGGTCATTGGTAAGGCCGATATACAAATCCCATTCAATTCATTAGGTATAATTATCGACGTCGAATTCTCTATCATGAAAAATGATTGTCCTAAGTTACTATCCAACGAAGATATGGTTGATAACGGACTAGAACTTAGTCTTCAAGGCAGATTCCTCCATATTGGTCCCCATCGACAAGCTCTGAGTCTTGAAAATTATTTCTTAGTATACCGTTGGTATGGTAAAAACACCCCATACGCACTATATACTGAAAAAGAACTTAGGCGCATTCACAAGAATTTTGGACATCCTTCGGTAAGGTCTACACACAAGTTGATCAACAGGGAAAATCCATTAATGTCGAAAAAGGGGAGGTTAGTCACACTTAGGAACGGTTGGTTTACATTTTTTCATTTTACAACGTATCAGTCCACTCTCACAGAAATATTTCTCCTTGGTTTCATTCTTATGCTTATCATCACCATTTTTCAACCAAACGTCTCCTCCAATTTTAATTAGTGGAACATCCAACATATTTATCTGGCCTATTCTTATATTCCCATCTTCATTATGGTTCTCTACTTGTGTATTTAACAATAATGACGATTGTTCACACAGTGTACTAATGTCAAAAGGCTATCTGTAACTTTTCAGCAAAGAATGTAAATAAAATTCATTCTATCAACACAGACTGATTCCAAAATTTTATTATTATTGAATTCATCACTTTCTTCATCAGAATTTTTTAATATTAAGTCCTCAATTCTGTCATTTTAGATTTTAAGATCATCAATATCTTTAATCTCATTATTAATTTTATTATGAC
This sequence comes from Odonthalia washingtoniensis, assembly GCA_032358235.1. Classification (NCBI taxonomy): domain Eukaryota; phylum Rhodophyta; class Florideophyceae; order Ceramiales; family Rhodomelaceae; genus Odonthalia; species Odonthalia washingtoniensis. The sequence goes on from JAULBU010035585.1 coordinate 12,286, forward strand.
CAATCACCTGAGTCCCTTTATCATGTCCATCACTGTCAAACTCTTCACCAATTTCAAAATCTGCGTTATCAACATCCGAATCATCAATTTCACAGCCATCAATCTCATCCTCGTAAAATGTGTATTCATCCTCTTCGAATTGTTCATCATCCATTTCAAATTTATTATCAAATTTATGATCATCACTATCAGCCCTATATTTTTCTTCATCAACTTTGTAAGTATCAATACTCTGGCCGCCATTGTCTCTATGATCGTGATCATCATCACCTTGGTAATCGTCTTCTGTATATTGTAGGTCAACACCAATTAGAATAATGTTCTCCTCATAATTTTGGGCATAGTCTATCTTTTCGATTTAATCTCCATGTTTATTAATTTCAGAGTAATCAATTTCATCTTTTTCGTTATCAGTTTCACAATCAGGCTCAATTTCCATTTTATAATAACCAAGATTATCATCCGCAAATTCGTCATTTTCAAATGCACAAGTGCCTTCCTTTTCATCAAAGAATTCACATTAATCAACTTCCCGTTCTTCACCAATAATTGTAAAGTCATCAATTTCACTCATTCGATTTTATCAAATATATAATCAATCTTGGTCACTTCTGGATAAATGTCGAGATTATCTGCATGATTGTATACATCATCATCTTGTTCTTCATCATCCTTATCCTTGCCGTTATAATCGTATTCATCAATCTTGTTATCATTTGCGTCAGTCATATTATCATCTTTATCAATTTCCCATTCATCAATACCCATACCTTGTTCAATTTTCAGGTGAATCTTAATCAATATCAGTACATCTTTATGGTTCTTTTATTCATCAATTTCTTCGTTTCCATCAATATCGTCATCAATATCTTTAAAAATCTCAAGGTTGGCTACTTGCTTTTCAATTCGATCACCATAAAATTCTTTGTCAAGCTTCTCCTAACATATGTTATTCTCACTATTCAATTAATTAAGTTCATCATATTCATCTACATGATTTTCTCCTTCAATATAAGTATTTTCATTAAAATCATATGTATGTGATCAATTTCAAATTCATCCTTTTCCTTAACATCATTGATAATTTCATTATCAATATCCAAATCATCTTTCCCATGTTCATCAATGCTATATAATTCTATTCCATCTGCCTTTTCTTCTTTTAATTATTCAATAGTCATCTTGCTGGGGTTTCGTCTTTCCTCTTCCTTTCTTCTTGTTGTATTTCGTTTTCACGATCGGGATTGTTATAGTTACGAGTCGGCTAGTATAACAAAATACTTCTATTAACAAAGTTATAACTGTTGAGTGACCCCCGGTGGTGCTTCCTCCTTTTCCTCTTCCCACTATTGTTACCTTCCAGCGGATTGCACATGTCACCCGGTTGGACGTTATTACCTGTTTCTCTTGTGAAGTTAGTCCCGTTACTAAAGGGCTACTAAATACACACACATGTCAGATGTAGAATTTCTTTGCTCTCATTTAGCATTTCTCCTCTTACCTTCCCTCGCTCGTAAGTTGCGGGGATAGTAAGGCCGGGGTGCTAACTTACAATAGTCGACACCAACCCTGGATTCGTGGTTTGGTCACTTGATGCCACTAACGCTGCCCACAGAGTGATTTGGTGCACACGTAGTTTTCACCACTTTGCTCGTGTTGGCGTGTTTGTGAGATCGTGTCCCTCTCGGGTTCGCAGCAGTTGCAATTGGTTAATATGGAATCTGGTTAAGGTTTCAATTACCATATATTTTATTTCTTTTTACATTCTCCCCGATTGGGATTCAGTATTTATAGCATCATCGGCTTCCTTTTAAACTGTATGTGTAAACTAATAACTGGCGCCTACTGCGTGGGGTACAATCACCCCCTTTGGTTTAGGGTGCCACGTGGTGTCAGGATGATCAGTAGTACTGCAGATGTGAGTATACCCAGTAGGTGACACTTTTCAATAGGTATCCAATCAATAAGAGTGATGTGGAATCTTAGGTATACTGTGGATGTAGGTATACCAGTAGGTGACACTTTTCAAGACGTATCCAATCAATGGGAGTGATGTAGATTCTCAGGTATAATGTAGAAGTAGGTAGACCAGTGGATGATAGTTGGCAGGAGGTATACACTCAATGAGAGTGATGTGGATTCTCATCTATACTGTAGAAGTACGTAGACCAGCAGTTTACAGTGGTCAGGAGGTACCCAATCGATAGGAGTGATGTGGATTCTTAGTTATACTATAGAAGTAGGTAGATGGCATATGCACGCATCTAGATAAGGAGTCAAAGTCTGACTAATAGGACAGACAAAGCGGAGAAAGAGGAAGACAGGGCAGCAAGAGATAGAGTCAAGGAAGGTGGACGTCGAAGATGGAATGAGGGCAACGCTTACCAGGCGTGGGACTAATAACTGTACCATTACAGTTGATATGCGAGTAGTTGGACGAGCACGAGTAGGTATCTATACCTGCTGGGGGACGTTTTGACTGGGTGTCTACACCCTTCCCGGCCACGACAATAAACGATGGGTTTAATTGTTTTGTGGTTCAAAAGCACCATCAAGGGAAGTTAGTAAAGAATGGGAAGGATGCAAGAGGTATTCATATAATGAAATAAGAATGCCTAATGCGCATAACAGACAGTTTTGGTCCTTGATTCTAAAGGCTAATTAATCACGTGTTGTGGATTGTGTGACTAATCAAGTCGGCCTGGGATGATATTGATTGTACAATCACATCACAGTTGCGACTTGTGAAATGAGTCTTTCTACCTTGTGTAAGGAGACTTGTATGTAGTGGCCAAATTGTCGATTAATTTACTCCCAGCTGATGTTGTCACAACACGTGTGGTGAATTTCACTGTTAGCATTTGCTAATGTGTTCTAATTCTAGTAATGTACATGTGTTGGATTATGTCTTTACTGTACTGTTAGTACTGTACTGTACCAAGTTAAGACTTCCAGTGTCTCCCTTGAATTCTGCACTGTACAACTGTAAATTGGTGTACCCTACCACTGTATTTTTTTAGGTGACACGCAAATAGTAGCTCGAGAAAAGTTGGCTAAACATTTGTACAATATATTGGAGCATGTGTTAGGCCTGAAATATGCGCAGAAATTCAGCTATTCGTATTTGGAATGGATGCCACGACGCCACAAGAAATAAATCAATTCTCACAAGCGGTAACTCGACTACACGAGACGTCAAATAAAGGGATCAAATTTTGCAAATTGGATATCACGACTGCCAAAAAGATCATTATCAGTGATGCGGCAATTGGAAATGCGCGTGGTTTTCAAATGCAATTGGGGTACTTAATCTTGTTGGTGGATAATACCGGCGCAGAAAAAAGTATCCATTTCGCTAGCAACAAGTGCAAGCGGATAACAAGATCAGTCTTAGCGGCAGAAATCCGCGTGCTTGATCTTGCATTTTACGACGCCTACATATTGTGCGACATGACCATAGAAATGCTATTGGTATATGGCACTATGCCCCGGACAGATCGGGTTACGAATACAAAAACACAAATATAGTGAGCAGAAGAAATATAGAAATCAACCAAGTAATCAGCACAAGAACAGGCAAAGAGGAAACATTCATTTGGACTATCAAATATGCACAACGGCTCTCGATCTGTCGAAAAGTCAGCAGAGCTTCGAAAGCTGCCAGTCGGTCCATTATTATGGGTGTATATGACATGAACCAAGAAGTGGGAAGGCCCACATAGGTTTATATCAATTGACAACTAAACAGAGGTAGTTCAAACATCGAAATATAGAGGTATAATCCGCTAGACATGCGTTAAGACGTACGTAAAATCATATCTAGAAGAGGTGGGAGAGGAGAAAGAAATAATATACATCAACTTTGAGGAAAAATTAATAGAAACACAAGACTTTAGTGAAGAACGCAGGACAGAACTACAATGACTCATTGAAAATGGTACCTTTGAACCAACACTACGTAATGATATCCCAGAGAGGACCAGAATCTTCGGATGAAGGGTTATATATGAGCTCAAACGGACAGAGAAGAGACTAAGAAATAAAAGTAGATTAATAGCTCAGAACTACAATGACCAGAACTCAGCGTCAATTTCAACCAAGGCTCCAACTGTCCAGAGGTTCTCAACCAGATTAATACAACCATACGCAGTATCCACGGAGAAGATGAAGTTATACAAAAGAGATGTAACCCAAGCTTACGTTCAAAGTAGAACATTACTGGAGCGTCCGATCTACATAACTGCACCCAAGGAAATGTATTTGCCCGCGGATATGGTATTAAAAGTCAATAAACTCTTCACGGCATCCCCGAAAGTGTATTACATTGGTTCCATATTTACCTTGAGCACCGCCTTGGGGATTTCAAGATGGTGAGAAAATGGATGGATCCATGCATCATATACAGAAAATGAGAACAAGGGCTGGAAGGAGTAGTTTTAATGCAAGTAGAGGACTCACAAGCATTTGGTACTGACAAATTCCTGAGGGAAGAAGAAAAGTCTTCTTTAAATTTGAAAAGCATGAAATGTTTTTTTGTAGAACTCCACACGAAAATTCAACCCCCACACGATTAACCAGGAGAAAAATGGCATAATTCATATGAGGCATGAAGAAAAATAATCAGTTTGAAACCCCCTCAAACCCAAGAAGAATTCACTAGCACACGCTACCTAGCGCAATATATTGTTGTTTGAAATAGGCCCAATATCTATGCATCACCAAAATTAGTAGCACCAGGAAAGTAACAGACAAATGCGGATGAGAAAAATGCGAATGAGATTGTAGTACCTCCCTAGAAGCCGGTTCTGAGGGGATACCTACACCAATTATTTCTTTTTAATCCTGTCGCCCCTACTGTCCTGTCCATCGCTTTTTCTCTTCACCTTCCTTTTCGTGAACACGTGACCTTCCTTTTTCTCTTCCCCCACGTGTCGTGCTTACAACCTGAAGGATCTGGTCTACAGGTCTGTAAGCAACACCAGTTTTAGTCAATAAATAACGTCTCGTCGGGGCTAACTGGGCACCGACAGGACGGGCATCTGTCCCTGATAAAGAACTTACCCTCAACCTTCGCCTCTATCAATACCAACCTTCGCGATCCATCTACCAGACGATCGTGCGAACGGGCGGGAGGAAGTTAATCCTCCAGCGCTCCCTCATGTGCGTACCTCAGAAAGGCGACACTTGTTGCGTCGAGGGCACGCGGTCTTCTTACTCTTCTACTCGCCTCTGCAACGTTGTTACAGTACAGCATCGCGTTGAGCCTTTGTTCCGCTCTTCCATGCCTCTACTAGACCCGGTACCCTCCAATGAGCTACTATTGTGTTAATACATAGAGCTTTTAATTTCACCAAAACTTAATGAGACAATTTGTCTCTCTCGAAGCAAGATTCGGTAGAGACCTAAATATGGAAGTCCATCAACGTATGGAAGGCCAAATAGAAATGACTGTCAATACAAGGCGGGAGGAAAGAAAAATCGAGTAGGAAACTCAGAGTATTGTAGGCCATGAAGCTATGATAGACCAGTGTGAAATATGTATACAATAGGCAGATAGATTAGCCAGGAGGAGAATGTAGGCGGAGGAATTAAAAACTATAATTTGACTAAGTAATACGAGATCATCACAAACATTTAGAGGGAAGGAACAATGCAATAAGATTAAAAATACATACCATGACGCATACATATGATGATAAAACCTAGAATGAAGGAAAATGATATACGAAATAATACAACAATATTGTAGTATACACGACGTGGCGTGTACGAACCTTTGGGAAAGTAAATACATTGATCTTACTTCAGAGTACGGTAGTGAAAAACTACACGTGTGAAACCCAACCGGTCGCATCCGGAAGGATATGAGAGTTTAGATCTTTGTCCATTGAAATAAAGGAAGAAGAAAAAGGACACACAGATTCAATAAATTTAACCCTCCATGGTCATAAAAGACTTCACCACGCTGCATCCAAGTAAGGGGATCAGACTCAGGCAACTAAGCCACCACGTTAGTCCTATAAGAAACGTTAGGGGCAAAACAAATCACTCTCTGACAACGTCCTCCTCAGCCGTAAGTGGTCCGAACGCGAGACCAGGTTCGGCATTAGCCTTTACCGTCAATAACACTCTCCGTAACACGACACGACGTGCCAGCTGCATACATTGAAGAAACAATAAACACAGCCATAGTCACATATAGAGGGAACCTCACAACTTGGAGAACGCGAGGTAGGGACAAGGAGGAGAAGTAGACCGGGACAAGAATAATAATAAAGGAGAAAACAATCACAAAAACACGGACCAAAAAGAAGGGAGAACTTCACGATGCAATTGTCATTCAACAGTACTATAGTGAAAAAGGCGTCGTTCCTACATGTTTTAATCTATCTCCCTCTGACATGTTGTAAGTTACCCACTTGATCTTTTCTTCTTCAGATTGACTTCCTTTTCCATGATCTCTGAATATAGTGACAAGAAAGGTTGCTATCCCAACACTCTAGCAATTCCTGATTTGCGAGTCGATTCAGCGGCCCTACCTAGCGCTCGTACACCGATCTTATTCGTGAACATAAGTAGCCATAACGGTCTATTTACCAGAATGGGTTTTGTCAACACGTCGGCAGGGTTCGTCCTTACAGGGATCCAATTCAACCTAGCCAAATCTCTATTACCATAATCTTCTTCGAAGGCAAAATTGTATTTTTTAATCGCATTTCAGTGGTCCCTCCATCCTTTGCTACGATATCAAATAGTGTCTTACTGTCCACATAGGCATATATACATCAATTGTAGTGTAGATTGTGTCTTGGATCATGTCACGAAGGACATTTGCATCATCGAAGGCAAAAACAGGGCGTGCACCTCGACGATTAATACAGACCAGTTTACTCTCTTGCACTTGTTACTCACATAGTGGATGATATTTGCCAATCCAGTATGGTCTGCCAAAAGTATCACATATCCCAATTTTCTGCGATATTCGCGCGCATTACCGAAGATCGCGTCGTTGATAACAATCATCAGCATGGTGGTCATGTCTAGGAGCAGAAAATTCAAACCAGTTTCTTTAGTATCTACCATTCTTTTTATTACTTTGATTAACGCTTTCATCTCCTCTTGCAACGTAGGCTCTTTGCTTGGTGGTAGCAATTGTACGGCAGCGTAGACATGCCAGGAGTGCATCCACACACTGGGCAAGAGCCCTTACACTACTGAGACCTGCCTGGTCATGTGGATAGACTTGTTTTTCAATCTTCTAAGTTTGGGTCATTGAGATGACTCCTGTTGTATTCATTGATAGTTTCAAACCATTAAACGTCTGATCTTTGTCGTCGAAAATACTTTTTTGTTTACTGTGAACTTAGTTCATACAAGTTCCTCTTCCTTCAAAAATTTATCATCCCCGAACGCGAGTGAGTCTTCCATTTGTAGTGCAACCATTCCAACCACGTTCCTATTATTTCTTTACCAGAAGGCATGGATCGCCCTTGGAGCGTCCTATCTGTAAATCCCCGAGGTGATGTTCCAAATAGAGTAAGTACCATTGCAACCCACTCTCGGGGATACCATAAAGAGGTTTCATGACGCATAATACCATGTCCGGGGGCGTTTAATTTGGCAGTAATCTCGATAAAAACTGTTCGTTCCATCTCGGTTCGTCTTTGGACGTACGCCTGCGTAACATCTCTTGTGAACAACAGAACTCTATCCATTGTTGAGCATAATGATAGTACGAGATGCTATGAGAATCGTTGTATGGTCGGTTCTGTTGTTGCGATTATGGTTGCGCATTTATCAATATATTTTATGCCACTTCCCGGCTTTCCTTCCGTAATCCATGTTTCGCTCGTTTTAATTCATTTATAAACCTTCAGTTGAAGATCCGCATCCCATCCAGTACTATGGTGTGTAGTGTTGGTTGAAACGTGTCATTTGAGATTAAGCCTGTCAATTATTGTTTCTTGGTATCTGCGAAGTCCATTCCTTCCGTGGCTGAGATCTTAGTTTCACACTCGGATCCATTACCCTGTAGTTGTGGTTCAGTAGAAAGTGCTCGGATGCATTTCTTGGCACAGGTTGAGCGAGGCATGCGGTGGTATTTGTTTGTTTGAAGCATTACGGTTTCGTGGTCAGTTGATACAAATCTAAATGTACCTTCTCATCGTTTTGTGGTCGGGAAATACACCCACACAGGAGCGCCTGCGGGTAATTTACTGAGTTCCACTGTCTTCTCTATTGCATGAGACCACCACATCTTTTCATACTAAATGAGATTTTGCGTTTCGTCTGCTCTTTTGCTGCTCCATTGATTGCACTTTCAATGGAGTCTGTGCGTTACTGCTGGGTTAATTTTGGTGTTGTGCGTGCGGGTTGTGGTATTTCTCTGTACACCAAGAGCATGGAGAAGAAACCTTCTGTTCCGACGGTGCTGTTCACTACAAATCTCTCCATTGCTAGACAATCTTCATTGGACTTAGATTTACCTAATGATTCTCGTAATCTACTATTTTTTCGTCGCAGTGCTGCATAGTACAGTTCAACCACCCCGATTTCCCCTGGTTCTTTGATTGTTGCTTCTCATATGTTGATTCTGTCATGGTATTCATCGCGATCTAAGTGTCTGAAATCCCTTGACTTCTAGTTGCTACCTTGGTCAACTTCCAAAAAGTCGGGTGGTCCCCAACAAATTTGCGTCCATATCTTCCTTATTCATTTCCAGACTTCCGAGGCATACTAAGATCGGATTAAGCGTGCTGCCATAAAATGGATCGCTTTATCCACCTAATTTTTACGGGGATGTCCAAAACAAGTGGTGTGACATGGTCCGGGAAGTACAGTGTCGCTTTTTCATTTTTCTGTATGAAATTTACTCCGGGATACAGCCAGTAGGTGTCGGCAGCCTAAAGGTACCTGTTCAGGTGCCACATAAAAACATCAGTAGTGTCTGTGCAAATTGAACATGATTGTATTTTGCTTGCAATTTTGGGGACTGAATTAGGTGTGATTATACGTCGGTATCCAATGAAGACAACAAGTGACATAACTACTACATCCGCGTGCTGGTATGTTTTATGTGCTTACACCACATTTTTTTAGATATGTTTCGTTTCCATGTCCAATAATTCTATTTCTCCAATTTAGTGCCTGTAAATGACATACAATTATAATTTTTTCAGGAACCCCTCTACTATTAGTTAGTAATTATTAGGTATTATTATTCTTTGTGCCTAAATTGGGGCGGAGTTTCCTTCGAAAAAAAATTCTCCCAGCGACTTGACATTTCTTGTCCGTGCTTCACTCATCACTCACCCACATTTTAATTTTCTGATTTACCTCTTCTCTAATACGTCGTCAATTGGACGAAAGCTTTTACTGAAGTTCTAGTTGTTCAAACTTACTGCTACTATTACCAGACATACATTCTGAAATAAACCACCGGTCTATAGAATGTGGACGCAGAGAGAGATCATATTTGGTCGTGATGTCTTTCAAAATCTGGGTTATGTGGATTCAGAATATCGGACTTTAAACTATAGTATAATGTCCTGATTTTCCAACGATATTTTGACTAATGTACATATTCTTCCATTTACAATATGCTCGTGTTAAATATATTATAATTAATTATACATATTTAGCATATTGAAATTTTGGGAAAATTGTGATTATAGGGCAACTCGCCTCGTTATGGGTTACATTATTGAAATTTGAGGAGCATTAGCGGTCTCTTAAAGTAGTTTGACTTATATTGGACGTCTCCACCCTAAACTTTAATGTACCCATTAGGATTTTTTAGTCTGACAATTTTCTGGGATCAAATGAGCTCCTCAGCATGCCAATTTATCCAAGAAATAATTGGAACAAAAAATGTAAACAACCTGCCCCCATGAATTAATTTATGTTATAACCTGAAAAGTTTAATTTATTTCCGCGATTCAATTGAGAAAATATTTCTCAAGCCCTGCAACGCCATAACTAATTATCACAAAATGGGAAGTTGTACAGCTTCTTCTTGCTTTCTGGTACATACAATACTGACATGCCATTATTGTGGGAAACAACTTTTGCACGAGAACAGTCAAGTAAGAAATAGAGTTCTTCAAAATCATCAAAAATCATGCGAATCGCAAATTCCTCCTACCTTACCTGTTCGGATTTTTTTCAAGCTCTGAATCTTCTTTCTTCTGTCCCTGTTTGTCTATTTTCTCTATATTCATCTCAACATTATAATTAACGTTGCGTCTTCTTTCTTGGACTAATATTCTATCTATATTTGACGTTATTGTAACACCAATATTGCCCTTCCCTACTCGTGGTACTTCAATCTCAAAGATACAACCATTATCTGTTACTTTTGGTATGAGTTCTAAAAGTCTAGAACAAGGATATGAGGAAGTTGTGCAACTTCCACACCATCCCCTTGAAATGGGGGGATGACAAAAGCATTTATGCGTAGAATCCTGAATTTATTTGTGTTGCGGTTTACCATGAAAGAACCCCATTTTAGATTGAGAGGTCGAAATACATGGGAGCCAATTCTGCATTTCAAAACGAACGAGTTAATATATTGGCTTCATCACATTAATTTTTTCCTTTTTATGGATAGGTTTACTTTCAAAGTGTTTTCTGAATTTCAATCAATGGCTGCTAACAATAGACCCCTCATAATATACGTGCTTACTTCACGATTTTATAGTGAGAATGTTTTCCAATCCTGTCCAACTTTCCTATCTATCAGGATCACTGGCCATAATTGGATGGTAACTTGTAACTATATCTCAGAAAACACTTGTAATGTACTACATACCATTTTCAAAATGTTATGAAATGTTAGGGAATCTTCATTAACAGAGTTTTAAAAAAGTATATTCATACAGACACATTTTTTGAATACATATTTATTCAAAAAAGCCTCATACAATTATAGGACTCTTTCCATGATTTTTAAATTCTCCGCCAGAATCTAATTGCCGATAATACTGTAAAATTGAATTTCCAGATTTCTTTTCTATTTAGTCGTGAAAAGTAAGACAAAAGTCAAGAAAATGGTTGTAGTTTGATTTGTTTAAAAATCCCATTTTTGAGCGAATGTCCAATACAGTCGAATTCGGAAGTGAGGTCTCACAATAAATGTTTAATTTACATGGATATTTACTTATACTGTGGGATGTGATGAAGTAGAAAGCTTTTCTCAGGGTACATGGAAGCCTGAATCTTTAAATGTTTCTATGAAAGGAGTGAAAAAAAAACGGTCGTACAACAGGAAATAAATATTCACAGGATCCAAACCGTGGAATGGAATTGAGTATCTTGGCCATTCAATTTTGAAAAGGCTTTCTTACAAGAACGTTGATTCAGAAATTCCGAATAGCCTATTCGGAAAATTTTCCGAATAGGCTACAGGCGTTTCCATGGTTTCGTTATAGAGTTTAGTTGTAATGTTGCCTGCAAATTTCTAATCCGAAGCCTGCATATTTCAATTTTAGGCAACTGAATATCCCAACTAATGCCAATCGGAGAAGAAGAAAATTTGACGGTAACCTAGTTGAAAGATGAACTTGTAATCAACTTTTAATCAACTTTCAATCAACTTTTCAACTATTTGTCATATAGGTCACACTCCAAACCTCAAGCCTTTCACCACTTCAAACTCATCATAATTAAAATCTCCAAAATATGGTGATCCCATAAAATATGCGACACCGTATTGCTAAGTATTAACAATTTCCTTTTCTTCTAACTCTGTTTAATCCCTTCGTTCTCTTCTTTTCTCGTAACTTCATTCTTATGAAAACATAATCAGTTACAAATTTATCGCCGCCAAAATTCACACGATCGAGTATAATTAAAGAGGACATTGAATAAACAACAGGTACGTTTCACAGATACTTTCTAGAGTTTACAGTGCTTGAACTCCCCTCTACAGTATGATATAGTAACTAGATATGGTAATTAAATAGAACATTCCCGATATGGTTCTATCAGAGTTTTTCCGGGAATTTTAAAATTATTGTACACTTACTTTTACGGGGATGTCCAAAACAAGTGGTGTGACATGGTCCGGGAAGTACAGTGTCGCTTTTTCATTTTTCTGTATGAAATTTACTCCGGGATACAGCCAGTAGGTGTCGGCAGCCTAAAGGTACCTGTTCAGGTGCCACATAAAAACATCAGTAGTGTCTGTGCAAATTGAACATGATTGTATTTTGCTTGCAATTTTGGGGACTGAATTAGGTGTGATTATACGTCGGTATCCAATGAAGACAACAAGTGACATAACTACTACATCCGCGTGCTGGTATGTTTTATGTGCTTACACCACATTTTTTTAGATATGTTTCGTTTCCATGTCCATTAATTCTATTTCTCCAATTTAGTGCCTGTAAATGACATACAATTATAATTCTTACAGTAACCCCTCATGGTGAAAAGTGATAAAACTGGTGATAAAGTAGGTAGCGAGACGATGATAATAATAATAAAAATGTTGCAAAGTAGGATGGTAAAACGATGAAGCAAGTAGGATGACGTTTCAATATGTAAGATGATGGTAATGCAAAAAATCAAAAGTTTGGTAATGGCAAATGATAAGGGGAAAGGAGGTTACATCAGTAAAGCTAATACAACTAGATAGACCAATAAACATCAGAATACATACTAGAATAAACGGATAGTACGAAAGGTGAGAACAGGGTGCGAAAACATCAATTGGCAGAACATGGGAACTCGGTGAAAAAATCTCGATGCGCAACTCGGACCCAAGAACAGAAAAGAGCGTATAAGGATAACAGTAGGAGGAACCCTGTATTTCAAAAAGGTTTAAATGTGCACACAAGCGTACGAATCCGCCCACAGTGAAACATTCATGTCACCTAGGACTACGCCGACGGTACGGTATGGAATACACACTGGCACTCGCTACAGTATTCTTGTCACAATACATTGGATACTTATAAGGCGAATCTTATACTTATTGGTTAAATATAGGAAAAGTTGCACTAAGTCATACCACACACCAAGCAAGAGCATCATCACACAATGACAATCTGATCATAGATTTCGTAATTAGAGAACTAACGCTTTCTCAGAATTCTGATACACCTTTCAAAAAGCCATCCTGACCATAACTTTACTATTTATATATATCCTTTCCAAAGAAAGATATAGAATAAATTGGTAGACATTAATAAATAACATACGAGCAATTCGAAATGCAATTTATTGCTAACGAGTCAGTACACACAGGTGTGAGAAAACTCAACCTACATACGCACCTAAGTCGGTCTAATCCCGAAGTTGGATTGAAAGTTGAACCACACGCGAAAAACTGGCGATCCTGATCATTCTAGCGTCTTCTCCAGCGCTGGGGGAGAAAAACGAAAGTGAGCTCCGACTCAAAAATCCACAGCTGCAATTAAAATCTTTAGGATATAGAGTCACATCGCCGTTCACGAAACGGCAGATCCGGAAATTTCGACATTTTACTGACTTAATGAAGCACTCATAAAACAACCAGAACTTACTTTTAACTGTACCTAGATGCCTCCTGAGAAGCGACCCAAATCAACAAAAACCATTATTGATGTGCTTAAGAAATAAGCTCAGCTGGAAACTTCAAGCGACATTTTTCCTCTTCCATATTTTAATGGAAGTGGCAATATTCCATCAAGTGATAAAATGTATCCCCTACTTACATACTACATACCTAAAATACCAATACCTTCCCAGAATGAGGCTACCTGAAGTAATGATGTCAAAGTCTGTAGATGAAAACACCATATATTTGGAGGATGATAGCACATATCATGTTCATGCTGTGTTTTTAAACTTCACGCCACAGTTTCGTCGTCACGTGATAGACAACGGCTACACGCTTATTTATTTCCTACCGGTGGGGTACCAACCCACATCCACAGATTAGAATAAAAATCTCTATACATATTTGTTTCACATCTTCAAATAACGTTTCCCTCATCTATAACGTGTTGTTGACGTCTACATCAGGTTAATGAGCTGCAAAAATGAATATTATTCATAAATAATTGGCATATATACCTATAAACCGCCTTTACACGACTTTGCTCTCTGTGGTTATCAATCTCTCTCCAAACAACTCCGTGGAACTTTTTTCAGTTCATTTCGTCATATTTTTGTGAACTCCCAGACTACAAGGATACATCTTCCATAATACATAGAACGTAGGGCAACAGACTGTGTTCTCGATGCCTGGGAATAATTCAAGATTCAATATATAATGAACGGGTCATCAATTGTGTTTTGAAGTATGGATGGGACGAAGGATGCAGGTGCAGACATTCAACAACTTCAATAACAGGCGATTGTATGCAACAATAGTGGACAGAAGGAAAAGCGGGGAATTCTCATTAGAGAAGGTGATGGAATACTATTTGACCATTTCATACCATCTTGTAAATCATTTTTAGAATACATGCATAGGAGACCGAAACTATTTCTGCAATATGCGTACTCAATTCAATCATTTGAAGCTTTGCACACTCTTCACTTGAGTTTGATAAATTTGGTTAAGACGTGTTTCATGAAATATGTTTCATCCGAAAATGTGTCCCAATCTCGTGATCTAGTGACGATTCAAAATACATTGTTAACAATGAGGATCAGCATTTTGAAAGATTCGGAGTCCATTCTGGCGGTCATACAAAGGACTAAACACTCCCAGGATTGCACGTACATATTTCATAAATGAATCGTCTTCACAATTGAATGGCATATTCACGAAAGATGGTCACGGATTGTAACAGGGTAAAGTAGAGACAATTGTTCATGTCTTTTCCTTTGGCTGTAGCTTGGGTGTACCGTTTTATAGTATATAATTAGTAATCACCGCTATCAAAGGTTTGTACAGCTTATTCATACATTGTTAATGTCTTTATGTCTGATAACTTCATCGAGGGATAGTCTGACATTGAACTATAAAACTGTAAGGTGACATTCGCATATTTAAAAACCTGATGAATGAAGGATTTCAATCCACTTCAGGTGATATGATTAGATTTAAATATCACCTTTTCGACCATCTCGTCACAGATTTGAAACTATTTTGAAACATGAACATGCTGAATGCTGTTTCATTCGAACATTTCTACCTTTTCATAAAAATGGCTTATACAACAACATTGAAACGAGCCGTTACAAGAATAGATGAGACAGTTGCACAAATGGAGCGTAAAATTACACAGATCCGCACAAAACATGGCTCATACATGCTGGATGTTACCAATCAAGAAAATATACGAAACATGATCTTATACCTTGTACGAGACGGAGGAACAGTTTCTTCGCATAGTGTTGTGAAGAGGTATGAAGAAGTTAATTCATGTAATACCTTTCCAGGCTGGACGGATTGTCCCACGTTTGCCTATTACACGTGTCACCGCTTTGCTTGTTTCACTTTAGTTCTGCGAGTTTATTAATATGCTGATCGTTACTTCCTTGTGTTAGTATCCCCTAACCCGTTAGCGTTCGTGGCGTACGGTTGGTCGTCGAGTCCTGACTCTCCAAGTGGTTGGATTTTCGTTACGGACTTTGAGAGACCGATTCGCCTATTAGTGGCAAATATCCAAGCCCTGTTCGCGGCCGGCCGTTAGGTGTAACCTAACTGGTGACGCACGTCCCACCTTTCAGTGGAACTACGTGCTTGGTTGACGTAACAGTCGTTTTGCCTGATTGGCCGTGATGGAAGATTCCGTAGTGTTGATGGTTTTTAGTAATTGATTACCTTTTATTTATTGTCTCCCTCAAGCTGTGATTTCGTCATATATATAATATATATATTTTACGCCGGAAAGCGGCCCGTCTCACCGCCGTACTGGCCTGAATTTACACGTGAATGACCACCGTACCGTGCAGTACATTGCTGCAATTGTGTACAGTAAGTCGGGCACGCTTGGTGTATCTCATTACACAACCCGTATACACTGTATGCACTCAGGTGTCACATACAGTAGGTTGACAATTAATTTGTCTTCCGCCCTGGGTGTAGTGCAAATACCTGTATTTCGACACGTATCTACCGTGTACCCCACAAAATGGGACCACTGTCAGTTTCCCTTTTTCCACAGCTTAACCTAACCCTCGAATCAATCCCCGCCTTTTTCTCGCTCCTTCTCTTCTTTCTCTTGCGTGATCGAACGATTAGTCGAAAGTTAGACAATTCAGTATATCTGTCAACACCTCACGAAGAATATACTGAGTATTCTATCTTTAGTTTTGTTAAGAGATTATTGCGAAACTACTGTGTTATTGCGCAAAGATAGAACCATTTTATATAAACAAGGAATAAAAACCATTGGCTGTCATTGAACAAGGACTTAATGACATTGTGATAGACCAAGTTTTTTTGAAAGTACTACAATTAAAGATGGAAAAACAGAAAATACGCATACATGTAGTTATACTCAACAATAAAATCGTTGCTAATTTATTTAAACAATTTCAAATTTTTGCCATTATTATTTTCTTCAATTCTAATGTTCGTCCTCCTCTCCCCGTTGAGTCTCAGTGTCATTACCGTCTCCATTATTTTCAGTATTGTGATGATCGAAGTCATTTTGATATTAATGGCCATTACTATACTGATTATGTACATTACCCCGCATTTGGGTTGCCAAACGACGTTGACTTTTTCTACGATAGCGCTGCGGAGCCAAACGACGCTTCTCTACAGTATTTTCACCCACAGAATGCAAACGATTTTGTAAGCACGGTGAAACTCACCATCAGTAGCGCTTAACGGATTCCATCTCACATGTAGATTTGTCAAAACAACGCAAACTCTGGCTACATGATCAAAAGCACCCTCATTCCTGCGGTACTTGGATGACATTACAGTCTATAGTTGACACATTCTACCAAAATAATTCTCTACTATTATACGGTCTGAACTTTTATTCTTATTTTCTAATTCCTCTTCCCTAGTTGGTCGCCCATTCGGGGGATTTATTTTTGTATATATACCACATATAAATTCTACGCCCCCTTGATAACATTTGTCGCATAATATGCCCCGTTTCTTCGGAAACTGTTCATGAAATAAACCACCATCGATCACGTCTACTTCTGGACCAACTTTTGTCAAAATTAGGTCGTGATTTGTTTCTTGTTTGGATAAAATATCAATATCGGCTGCAGAACCAAGATAGTGGGGGGAACATAAAATTGCTAATCCAATCGGTAGTACCGACAACTCCAATTTCTATCCGTACAGCTTGTTTTTTCCACTGAAGCACACCTTTACCTCTTCTATATTTCCAGAAGGCCGATTGGCCTGTTGAAAGGTAGCGTCTACAGCATATCTACAGTAGGGATAATTGGTGAATGTACGATTTGAACTTAATATCTTGGTCATACTGTACCGAGAGTGCACTTTTTCTACCCATATCTCATACATTATTTCTGACAGTTTTAACAAATATCCAGTTATTAGGCGTTCAACTGTGGGCCCTTTAATTTTAAAGATACGACCTAAAAAATCCCACTGTCCAGAATGTTTTAGAACGGTTAGCAACATAAAAAACACCCTTTCTAGAATATTTTGATCGCCTCCCACCACCAACGTTCCAATTTACTTGCACATAGTCCCCAATATAACCCCAGACTTTTAGAAATTCCTGGGGGCTAAAATCTGTCATAGCCAAAATTGTAGATGTCCCACCAGAATTATAGAAACTATCTAGAACTGGTAAAGAAGAATCCGTTTCGTCATCGGTCTCATCTTTTTCTTCAGATCCATACATGTTGATATCTTTCATTCTTTTATCTAAGACATTTGAAAGCAATGCAAGGGCCTCGGATGCTTCTTGAGGACTGATATGATCGCTCATTCTACAGTTATAAATGCTGAAAATTAGTAATAAATGGATCGGTTATACAGTAACAAATGTTGGAAAGTAGTAATTTGTGGATCTGTTGATTCGTTTTGCTTGAACTACTCTATTCTGCATTCAGAATAGAACAGTTCAAGAAAAACGGGTTATCTTATAAAGCAGTTCATGTTTCACTTTTTGTTAAACCGACCTTCTTCAAATTCAAGAATTCAGCTCAAATTTTATTCTCCTGTACATTAAACAGCAGAATAAAAATGCCGATTCAGCTTCGGTTATACATAATATGTAATAAATATGTAATATGTTGTAATATTATTACGGTCTTTTCTTGTTTAGTGAACACTGTTATGAGTTAATTCCTCCGTCTATGGAACCATTTCCTGTGTTTGGGGAGGGTGCAATGGGGGTACGAAACAATTAAATATTTTCGGAAATGATTTACAATTTTTATTTTTTCTCTAAATGTACTCAATGCTGTTTTTCTCATCACCCATAGATTAGGTAATTACGCAAAACATCGATCTTTCTATGAATTATCTTTGTTTTAAACATATGTCCTATCTATACACAATCATTGTTGTTTTACCAATTATAGTGACGTGTTCAAAAATAAATCACTGTAGTTACCATATTACTCATCAACAACGTAAAATCTCTATTAAATTCAATCTTCAAACCATATGTGTCATATATGCTAAAGACGTATGTCACCCTTCTCCATGGAATTTTCGAAGATGATAATATGAAGACTGTGAACAATGACATGATCATCACTTTTGTTAAATCTGGTTTTGTGTTAGGGCTTTCACAGCTGCTATGAAAAATTATGATTAATTGCATAACATATTAACAATTCCGAAGCAGGAATTCTATCTAAAATCTAAGCAACGCATTCTGGCATCACACAAATATGGAGATAGCAAAGCATTACGAAATAGTTTCGTCTTCATAAGAGATGGTTCTGACGACAACCACAACTAAGTACATTTACTGTTTCATTTAAAACGTAAGAAGAAAACGAGTTTCAGATAGATTCCTCTTATCCAATACATAGAAGCACCAACTACAAACGACAGTTTTGATAGTTCTTTGGACCGTGTTTCACTTCGTTGTTCAATGGGTGAGGAGGTGGTTTATACAACAGGTTTTAATGTAAATAAAATTTCAATGCCTTCACAGGTAAGAGGCCAAGAAAGAAAACTTCACATAGCGCCCGCGGTAGCACAACAACAGCTTCATAATGGCTCCGTATTGAACCATCCAACACTATTGAGGGTTCAGGTTATGTTCTGTAGCTTAATTTCGCAGTCCAGTCATTATCAGATTAACTATCATGGATTCTTCAACGGATTATACTAATATTTTCTACATAGATCCGAATGTAATACAAGTCACAACCTATTGTGGTTGGTAAACAAAATAAACCTTTACTGATGTCTCAAAACGAGTAAAACTATTTCAAATGAAACGGTTCTTGAAATAACTCTCATCTATTCCTTTTCTAAATTCCCCCAACACTTTTTCCAATAATTTATGTTTTCAGTAGAAGAGCATGAAGCACATCACATACATGTACGTCTCATAACAAACATAAAAATGACCCTTTTCCCAATTCATATATCTTCTCCGTCTTCTTGCTATTTCACCCAGAAGTTTTTCACTGCCTCTTCCACCGCCTGTGGAATAACCACTGGATTCAGCGCCACTTCTCGAACATCGTGGTGATTCCTTATCATCCGAACTCCCCTTGACCTGGCTACTTTTGTTTTTATCCGCTACCGATGAGCTTTTAGTATCAGTATAATCAGAGCTCATATTTTCATTCCCTGGCTCTTCATCTTCATCATCTGGCCCTTCCTTTTATTCAAGAATCCTGCTCTTCCCCGCAAAATCGGTCCCTTTCAAGCACTCTTGGTCATACTCTCCGTCACTAAATTCAATTTTACGTTCCACTTGCTTTCGGGTGTTTCTTTTTAATTGCTCCCAAATTCCAAAGTTACTACCCGTCACTTCTATCACATCGTTTTGAATCTCACTGAATTCATGATCTGAATCTGGACCAGTTCGGTTTTCAATGCGATAAATTCGACTATTATCTTCCTCCCCTCTATCAAAAATTGTTCTCCCTATTGAATGATGAGGGTATTCATCTCCATTTCTGCGGTCAGTTTCACAGTATTCCTTTCCCCCGTCACCATGGAATAGATCATGATTGTTCCTGCTGCCCTCCGTTACGACATCCGCATCACCTATCAGATTAATGTTTGACCACTCATTACAAATTCCTCAATCTCAATGCAACAATCGTAAATAGTACCGATCTCACTACCAATACATTTTTTAAACCATTCAGTATCACCAGTAATAAATAACCCGTCCCAACTTGGAAGAACTACAATGACAGTTGCACTGCACTCGATTTTCAATACAGATTTTTTCTGCTCTTCCATTCCATCTGTTGACAAACATTTGGGGGCTACAATTCCTCTCCCAACCATATTGACACGATTTTTTCAATATAGCCAACATCCTGACTAGTTGCCACAGGAAGATTCCTCTAAAACTCAGGTATATAATTATTCTGTGTACCACCGCCACGTTTCTCATCAACTTGAATAAACGACATTATAGAACGTATCCAAGCATACAATATTGCAAGGATCATGATAGCCCGTCGACGATACTATCGTCATACCAAACGCCTATCCGAGCAGTACTACTGCTCGGATAGGCGTTTGGTATGTATTCCGAAAATATCTTTAAGTACAGGTATACCAACCCCATTACTGAACAATAATAATATGAACTAAGTATACCAACACTGACTTTCGCCAAACGGATGATAACATTATTTCTATGATACGTTGAAAAGTTAGTTCCAGGTTCGTTTTTCAAATAGAACTGCAATCGTTTAAATCAGTAGAAACTCTGATGGCTGATTAGGTTGGTTTTGACGCCTGATTCTGATTCTGCAACGAGAACTTCTCAATAACCTGAGTCTCAATGAAGTGTGCTGAAAATTTTTCATCATCAAGGGAGCTGATACATTCGTCCCTGTGCATAATGAGGTAGGAGTCGCAAACCGTGACGACATTTATTCGGCGACAATCAATGCAAAAGCGGATTGAACCATCCTTCTCCATTTCAAATACTACTGTAAGAGCCCATTATGCGCTAGCCAGTTCTATGAAATCTTTCTTGAGCATCCGATTGACTCCGGCATTTTTCATTTCTAGAAGAGAGGGACCCGCGACCTAAGTCATCTTAAATAGACTTTTTGAACCTGGTGCCAATTATATCTGATAGTCGTTGGTATATATGATTCCTAGATGGCCATCCCAAAATTTTTTTAATGGGTCCAAGACGTTTAGTGTGGTGCAATTCGTCTTTGGACACGTGTTTTAGTGACTTTTGTCATATTTGTGTATGGATCCATTTTAAAAGTGTGAAATCACTTTTTTTCAAATCAGAGCTGAACAAATCACTGTAAACTTCAGATTCGAAGCTTTCCATTGGTACTATTTTTGTCTCATAGATGTTACTAAATCCAAAGATATAAATTATGCAATATACACAGTTTGGAGTTGCAGAAAATGAGAATGTGGATACATGCTGAGAAATGAGCAAAACTTTTTGAACAAATTTTTCGATTCTCAAATTTTGATATTTTGATACTCTGTCAATGGAGACCCAAACAACGATTCTAACAAGAAATACTGCACTCGAGAACACTTCGAACGCCATAAAGGTGCATGTCACTGCACTCCGCCATGCCCAACTGATGAATTTTGGGAATTATCGAAGAGTTTGGCGGCTATGAAAGAGCAAGATCGAGTGGATTCTGTTCGATTTATGCTACTTACGCTTAGTTCAACGACTGATTGTAGCAAAACGGACGAGTCACGGAAACGGAAAAATGAATCGGCACCTTCAAGTTATGTTTGTAGTACGTATATTATTAAAGGAAAGCGATTATGTCGCAGTTCTTTTGCTGCAATAGTCCAACTGAACCCAAACGATGTTAACATACATGCAATAAACGTATTCTCGGTAGTGGAAAATAGCCTTCCAATTGCGCTAATCTATGTCTACTCAAAGATTGAGCCACAACTCGAGTATTTTTTATCTGATTCGGAAAATGTTTTCACAAATGTAACGAGCAGCTCATTAGCTACAACTTTCATTTTTGGCCCTAAATCGCTAAAAATCTTTTTCATCATATCTCAGAAGAAGCAA
This sequence comes from Odonthalia washingtoniensis, assembly GCA_032358235.1. NCBI lineage: Eukaryota > Rhodophyta > Florideophyceae > Ceramiales > Rhodomelaceae > Odonthalia > Odonthalia washingtoniensis. Next base: position 34,389 of record JAULBU010035585.1, read on the forward strand.
AACGCTGATTTCACACTTTGAAAATGGATCCATACCCATTTTTTCTTTTGTGTAGGACAACATTTTTGGGTGGCTTTTCACAATCACCACGTGTATTTAGGACATTATTGCCCATTATACTGTACCGGTGGCTCCCTCCTCGCTACCTTGTACAGTACGCTCCCCTGCATTCGGCAGTAGTTGAAGCCAACTTTAGGTGTTTTTACGTGTGCCTCTCTTCAATTCTAATAAAGACAAGCAACTTCGAGTCTGAACCTAACCCCGAAACTTGCGTTTCATCGACCATAACGAAATCCGTTCCGGCCACAATAGGACCTCAATCTCTCTTGTGAGAGCCACTCAACCGAACTTTACAAGCCCGTTTCTTTGTCCGACTCAACCCACGTCATATTCACATCCACTATTTTACAAGCGCGCTAAGATCAATACGCACCTCATCCATATACCGCCACCTGCGACAATACGATCTCTCCCCCCCTTTTTCGTAGAGTGAAAGCACCAAAACGAGCTACTCGGAAAGAAAGGCCACGAACTCCCTTTAGTGCTCCATTTCCTCCTCTCTGGAGTACATTGCACTACATCTGGTCGCCCAGCCTGGAAACACCCTAGTTAGAAATTGATCAAAGATGGACAATACCAAGACAACTGGCATCCCTAGACCCGGATCGCGAAGAACACGGTCTGTGATCGTCTGTTTACCCGCGGGATCTCGTAGTGCATCTCGCTCCGTTTCAAATGTCAGTTCCGTGGATCCTCCCGCACCGTTTGGTGCCAACTCTCTCGTGAGGCAACCTTTCAACGCATTTGTGGCGAGGAATCGGCCGTCCTACAACAGAAAGTAATAACTTGAACAAACGTCTGGAAGAGGAGCTTACCCGCAAGCGCGAATTCGAGGAGAAATTCAAACACCTCCGCAAAGAACTTACAGTAATTGATCAGTCCCTTGCCGAAAAGATACAATCTCCAACCGAGTCAGTAGTCGAAGCCATAAAATATTTACATTCAGATGTTAACGCCATCATGGAACGGGGTACACCAAGCCAAAAACACTCGATTGTCGAGGAATAAAAAAAAAGAAGAAATCTCCATCACGGGCCAGGAAGACGCACCCCAACGTCTACTCTTACCGTCTCAACGGGTCGCCATGGTACATCATGATACATCACGACCAATAAAAAGAGAATATCGAGCAGCCCGATCGCATCGTTCTAACCCATCGGCCGGATCCCGACGTTTAC
>JAULBU010035586.1:0-15563 GCA_032358235.1 Odonthalia washingtoniensis
TCGGCTCCTCTAACCTTGTGCGGCTGTATCCTAACGAACCGTACACTGTCTCGAATTGCGTGACGATTCGACAATAGAAGAACAGGCATTCGCAAAATCGCGTAAGGATTAATTGGACGGATTAATAAAAGATGAAACTTTCGTCCAGATACACGAATCAGAAGTTGGGGCAAACAAATATTCGTTTGTCGTTTCATAGATGAATTGAAGAAAGTGGGCGAACGATTGAAGAACAAAAGCCGATTAATGGTGCAAAACTATTCAGACGAAGAGCAACTTCCAGACCTACAAAGGAGCTCACCGTCCAAAGATTCTCGCAGCGTACCACTCTATCCATTGCCGCAACACTACCATACATGCAAACTTACACTCGCAACATCACCCAGACATACATACAGTCGCACACTGAGCTAGAACGAACCGTCTATATACGTGCACCCATAGATTAACTACACCTATTGACTATCAAAAAGACGGAAATATACATACATCTCAGCCCAACCTTATACACAAATTAACAAACAAGCTTAATCTCCAGAACTCCAACAGCATATCGACACCCCTTCACCATAAACCCAACTAAGATGACGACTGTGAATCATCGCCACTTAACGAAAAACAAAAACAACTCTACGTGTCTTTTCTGGGTGACATACTCTATTTAGCAGATGGAACACGCTACGATATTGCATTTTCAACAAGCCGCTTAGCCAGATTCATAACAAAACCAACATCTTCACATCTACTCCTACTAAATCATCTGGTACGTTACCTCCATAGAACAATAAATAATGGAATAACATTTTCAAATTCATCAAATAATGCCTTATTATCTTTTCAGACTCTGATTATGCAGAGTCTAAAGATCGCAGATCCACACCAGCTGCATTTTATACATCGTATGGCACGCCAATTCAATGATCCTCCCGCAAACAACAAACAGAAGCACTAAATACGTGTGAGGCTGAGTATTTTGCAGCCTCACAAGCATTACAAGACAAAATTTGAATAAGAATCATACTTAAAGACTTCAATCAAAATCATTTATCCTCATCCCCTCTTATATGACTGCCAATAAAGGAGTAATCCATATATCCAAAAATACAGGAAAATCCAAACGGAGAAAACACATCGACATAAAATACCATCATCTTCATCATCATATTCAACAATGAACTATACAAAAAATAGGGTATCGACAACTGACAACATTTCTGACTTATTTACAGAACCGTTTCTTCCAACTACCCACAAACTTCTTATCAATTCTATCAATAGTCCTCAACAAGCATCCGAAAACATGAAGGCACAATAAATAGAAGCATAGATGATTGTGAGAATTTCTCCATACTGTCGACGTTTAATTGTTTTTCTTGTAATTAGTACTACTAATTATCTTGGATTATCCACTTATGAACAAATCTGCCATTTTAATGATGACTACTCATTTAATCTATCAAGAACAATCACGTATCCTACAAGTTTCTTCATAATAAGTAGCAGAGACATTTTGTACAATTGCAAATTACTATGGATTTTTTTAATACCACACCATAATTTCTAACTTGGACATTTATCGTATCACCTTCATATTTTTTAATTTTTCATTTATAATTATTATTTCTCTCGTTCCTCTGTGAGACTTTCTCCGTGTCATTTTAAGCCAATTAGAATAGACCTGACTGACACGTTACACGTTCTTCTTTCAATCCTTTAACAGTATTAATTAATAAGTACATGGTCCTATTAAATTCATGCGTCGGAATACAACCCGTGTACCAAAAAGGCTGTTTTCAACATGCGATAAAAAAGTACTTTTCATGGCAGTGATTGGTCAGTGGTGTTTTTCTGTGTATAGTACGGTCAATTAGATTGTGATTATACCAGTGGGTACAATCCGACAGGTGAAGCATACAACGGGGACTGGGGAAATAGTACAGTACGTTACTGAAATGTGGAGTGGTACGTTATGCAATATGTATGCAGTAAAGTAATAAACCTAATAATCTGTAGACAGAAAACACCTCTGAAGGGATGGAAGTATCCATGCGATTACCATTATATGATGATAATTTGTTTCATGATGTGATGCACAAGTGCATCAGATTGTGTTAGAGTAGATGGTGGGTGCATTTTCGTGTTTTTGAGGAAGAAAAATTATTATCATCTCAACGGTGAATTTGTCAAATACGCACGGAGTATTCGATTGAGTGGGGAAATGGTCAGAAATCCGGAAAGAAATGTGGACGTGGAAGTCTACTACACAAGATACTGCTAGTAGTATGGTATGATTAACACTATTATTAAAGCTCTTGTCAAAAATCTTTTACATATATTAATGTGAGTAAAACTATATTTGAAGTAACACCAATATGTGTGCTGTTTTAAATAATGTTACTCACATTGGGGTTGAAGTAGACTAATAGTGTTAACAAAATTTTATGCCCAATACTCGACATGGATACTTAAAGTGCGATTTATTGAAAAAATAAATGGATTAAAACCTGGGTAAATTACGTAGGTACTACACTTGCCCTCTAATTTCTTCAACAACCGGCTCACCGCTGAAGGAATTGCGGAATTTGCCAATAATTTGTTGTAATTGAGGGAATAGCTAACTCTCTTCCCATATTGCATTAAGATTAACTTCAATTCTAGTTCGAATCATTGCCTTTCTAGGAAATGAAACACCGTCCTCATCCCTTTGCATGTTAACATCTTGCACAGAATCTCTGGCTAATTTCAGAAAAATGTTTTTCCCGGGGGAATTTTTCCAGAACATTCCGACCATTTTCCGGATTGAATCATTTCCATTTTATAACTTTCCCGTCTTCTTGACCATGACACTTTAATTTTTTGTATCACAAATGAGTCACATGGCTGCACCAGGTCAGTTGCATTTTTCGGAAAAATTTGACTTCTGTATTAATTGCTACCAGTGCGTTCTGTAATTCAGCAGTTCGTTTGTGTCCACCACAATTGTCTAAAAATAGAACTCTCCGACAGCCGTTCTGCAGGGGCTTAATGACGTGCTTTTCAGTGAGCCGTTGTGGCATTACAGTATGATCCATCCATCCTTTTGGTCATGTACGGTATCTTACACCATCAATTGTATCAGGGACATCCCGAATGGGGTAATTTCGAATCTTGTTTTTAATTGTTTTTAAAAATCATGAACTGTAGCTCTATGCAGGCATCTCGACCCCCAGAAGTATGTACTACCATCGTCATACCCTCTCCCTCAGAAATGACATCCGCGAACTTCACATTTTCATCTTCGCGAAAACCAAGAGTACAACCGTTATCAACATTAATTACAAAATGAGTTTCATCTGCATTTCAAACTGATATTAATCCACTTCTTTCTCTGAAAACATCCGTGAAACTTCACCTACATAAAAAGAAACCTCTTTCATAATAAAATTAATCTTTTTCTCACTTACACTATGCTTTCCTGTTAGGGCTCGACTAACAATTTGAAAATGCTCGCAAAAAGATTGAATCGAGCGCATTGTTAATTTTTCAATAGTCATCTCACCAGAGTCCGTCATCGCGGTTATGATATATACATCATTTGTGTTGTTAGAAACCAGATTATGAGCCAATGCAAACATTGTACGCTAATTAAATTTCATTCCAAGACGACGAAGTCTATCAAATTCAAGGAGTAGATCTTGATACAATTGAAAAACTAATGGTTGACGTTTACGACCTCTTCCCGAAAGTTCCTTGACATTGGTACGTTTGTTTCCATCTCTTTTAACTCTAGTAAAAGAAGAAGTAGTGCCTCGTAGATTCACATTGCTCTCGTTATCTACAAATTGTTCACCATCTCTCCAAATACGCATCGCTTTCATGACACCTTCATGATTGGATGAGCGGAAAATTGTGGAAACATTTTTACTGCTTTTGTTTCAATGTGTTTCGTTCCATTTTCCTCAGCATCTTGCAGCATCCACTTTACAATAACCGCCTTTTGAGATCGTGTTAGAACTTGTTGAAGTTTCTTCGGATATTTTTCTATGCTATTGCTTTTTACTGATAACGGATAAGAGATGTTGGTTACCTCTGTGTTTGACGAAGATCTTCGCAGTGCGATCGTACTGCGAATATCTTCGTCAAACATGTAACACCACCTCATTCGAACGAGGTGCTGTTTGATTCAATGATGCTGTTGCTTGATTTTGGTTTTCGTTTGTTGTGTTCGTTTGTTGTGTTCGTAGGTTTTTTTGAAGATATTTGTATTGTTCTTAGGTCTGCAGCAAGGTTGAAAGGCTGCAACGATAGGGAAGCATTTAGTAACACCATGGTTACCAATGGAAATGCGGTAGGTTGGGAGATAGTATGGTTTTGGTGGGAAAAGAAGGATAGGTTTTAGTCGACAGAGGATGTACCAAAAACACATCCACCACCACACTCAATGGTTTAAAACTAATTTTGGTGACCAAACCGTTTTAAACGTTTGAAATTTTGAATTTGAAAACAAAGCAAAATTTTAAGTTATAATAGCTTTAATTTGACTAAACTGTTTTAACCGTTTGAATTTTTGAATTTGAACACAAATCAAAATTTTATAATATAAGAACACAAAAAAAAATGTGTGAATTTAAACGTCCAAATATTACCGACACAGTTGATTTAGGAGTGTTACTCACACTATCTTTGCCAAAGTAAAATCTTCGGAAACATATATTAGTGTTACTAATAATGAGTAATACTAATTTGGAACTAACACTACTCAAATGATCACACTATTAGCAGTACCTTGTGTAGTTTCTCAACAATTGTTTTGGATAAAGTCATGATAAAAAAATAAACAAATGGTGATGTAGATTTTATTTAAAGTAAATGAGCGTGCAATTGGCAATGCTGCTGTTTATCCATCATTTCAATTTTATGTCGAAGGTCATAAATGGGTGACTTATTCATTGTTTGTAAAGAGCAGTGAAATCCATGCCAGTGAGGATGATCAAATATATCCTTTTACAGTTGTCAAATCGATATCCGAGTCAGTTGAACTGTCATAATCAGAAAGAGTTGTAAAATGTCGTTCAATACTATATATCCAATTTTTCCTTTTACCATTCTTATCGTGTTCAGTTCTAATTAGTTCCAGCCCTTCCTTTCCGTTCTCATTTCGGAACGGAAATCTTCCTGTTTTCATAACAGATTCTACAAACATATCATGTTCTGCTTTTCCTCGTCTCCATTTACATATCTTTTTTCGGCGTGCTTTTTCTACTGCTGCAGTCCAAAAATCCAGTATCCTCGAAAGCGAGACAAGGTCAAGATCAATATGTCTATCCTCTACATCATCTAGTGGCATCTCTGCCATTGACAACACTTGTCGGATGATGTGTTTTGCGTCTGGAGTGTTGGGTCCAAGCTGTCCATTCTGTGCTTCGTCAAGGTCTTGAAAACTGTCATCTTCCTGTGCAAATGCAGTCCATATTGATTTCTCGATGTCATAAAAATCCTCAGCCGACATCCTTCGTAGTCTACTTATTTGCTTTTTGTGCAGAACGCCTTTTTTCGAAACTATTGGATGTTACACCTCTTTCTCGGATGAGGAAGGTCTTGATTCCGTTGTAAAACCATGTGGCCTGAGCATTTTCGATTTCAATTGTCCTGTTGCGGATTTTTGAAACCAATCCGTGATCTACTTGATCAGAACATGCTCTTCGTCACGAAAATTAGAATTGTGTAAATCGGAAATGTCAATGCACATCTCAAAATATCGGAAGTGTTGTATGAATCATGCAATCAATATTGGCCCACAGCTGTACATTCATCAAAAGACACCACTTGTTGTAGGGTCGTAAAAGAGAAATTTCTCTATGCCAAATCCGTTGACATGTGTCAACGGACAAAGTTGAATTACCACGACGTCCGCTTTTAAAAATTAATCAAAATTCGTTTTCTTTCACTCCCACTGTCAACCCAACTCAGCCCGAATCGATCTTGATTGTCAATCAAAATGAAAAAAGAAGAAGCTCATCCATACGCAGAAATTCCATTCTCAGAACGATCACAACAAACCGAGCCACCACCAATGATACACCGCAATTCCTTCAATTCAAAACCATCCTCATTGTATCTGAATCCAAAATGAAACCGGACGAAGTTCATCCACCTGCAGAAATTCCGTAATCAGAACAGCCTGAACCGACCGCGTCTCCACTAACTATACCCAACCCTTCCTTCTATACAATATCATGATCGCCTAATTCGTATGGTATGAATCCAATAACGGCGCCATACCACAACAATCACACAGTATCATCTCGAATTGCATACTTCTCTTCATACCATGCATCAAATAAAAACTCCATGCTATTGATCCACTACCGGGCTTGTGTAACTCCCTAAGCGTGAACAACACGCTCCTCCTTCATCCCAACGCAAAACCTCTACATGACTAAGAAAAGGAGTTCATACTACGTGGACAATGATATTGGAGGTTTTAGTATGGTCAACACCATCGCATGAAGCCAAATCGACTGAGCAAATGGTCAAAACCATTGCATGAAGCCGCAATGACTGATCATGGCACACAACCTAACTTTATCATACGGTACGCATGCGTTAAAACAACCTTAAATTCCTTGGGGGAAACCCGACAATTCAAACTCTTAGCTTTTCTGTCTTCCTAACGCAATTTTAAATGTACCATCATGTATAGGATTTATTGCAAAATGGTAAGTTTACAATTCAAAACTCTTAGCTTCGAAACTACTAGCTTTTCTGTATTTCTAACGGAATTTTCAATGTTCATCGATAGTTTAACGTTTAATGACAATATGAACATAGTTTCGTAGTACGTTCTTTTATGTCAGGAGATCCAAAAGAACTATTTATTATCAGAAATTATATATATCCGATTGGTTTCCAATCCAGATATGATCGTACCTCAGAAGCTCAACGGGAAGTACTAAGAGCGTATTTCAATCGCTTCAAATGCTATATCAAGTAAAGAAAATATTATACCAAACGATGATGATGGTGGAAATAATAAAATTATAGCAAGAAGAAAAAGATTATTCTATTAGGTGATGATGATGGTCCCGATTGTGATTTTAAATCTTCCAAAAGACTTATACATGCATCACTTTTTTACAAGCTGCTTTAAAAGGTGCACTGCAATCAGTTATATCATCTAATAATTTTAAAATATATAAATTATCAGTTATTATTTATAGTCGACAATGTACTAAAGAACTATTAGGGTTAATAAGTCGATTATTCGTACCTAATGGAAAACAAATGTCAATTAATGACATGCATCTAATCGATGATATAATAATATCTATAAAATATGCATTACTTCAATCACTCCTATCACTTACCGAAACAATTTCAAAACTGCATAATCATATAATCACTACCAAACTACCACCATCTAAACAACAACAACAAACCAACATAATGACGAGTCCTATAGGCTCTGATATCGTATTGGTATTTTTGATGAATTTATTAAGAGATATATCACATGGCGAAGCACTCATTCAACAAGAATCAAATTATACACTGCAACAAATTTCTAAAATCACTCGTTGCCACCATAATGGAGTTCGTGAATTATTATCATTTAAATTATTTTATGTCTCGTTTTATACGTAATCTATGCGTCCAGCAGCAACGACTGAGCAAAAAGAAGAAGGAAGAGAAGAAATAAATGAAGAAATAAAAAGCAAAATTTAAATATAGATAGGCGTACTGGAAGACGTTGAGAAAATAACGGAAGTAGGGCGATAAAGCATAAAAGCTTTCGGAAAATATTGCTGATGTTGATATAACACATGAATCAATAGAGGGTATAGAAACAAAGTAGAAACTGTTAGAATTGATTGAATTTCTAACACAACAAATGTTAAAAGTTGATGGTGTTGAAATTTAAGGTAAGCTTTTAGTACTATAGACACGGTTAAACCATTTCAAGTCTAAAGACATATTAATTATTGTAACATTCGTTTTCATTAACGAAAAAACAGTTACTTCTGTTATTACAAGAAATAGACATATTTATTCCCAGTTGTGAATGATATCAATTATCATGACATACAATGAAATCTTTAATGGCTGAGGAGTGTTCGTTCATATAACTACATACGCATACATTCATTCATGCTTGCACGTCGAGGGATTATTTATGAAATAAACCCTGCAACCTTTTCCAATCCTGCTCATACTGGTAACCATTTCCTCTACCATCTTGAACACACCTTCCTTCTTAAACCAAATACCTTACTACGTAATGTGGCATCAGATAGGAAATCTGATGGCAGCTCCATATCCACATATTCCATGTGTTGAATCATTAGCTGTCTTCCATCACCAGTCTCAAGCTGCCTATTCGAGCATACCATAGAATGTAAACACTCTCCGTATCTCGGGGGAATTCTTTTCCACAGTCTCCTTTTTACTACTAGTAAGGTGGAATAGTATTTCACCTTTCCATGTTTTGCTTTTAAAACCCACTGCAACATCTGTAGTCACGGTGTCCGTCGTCTCCGTCCCTATTTCTGTAGCCATCGCTATTTCTGCAACCAATTTCTACTCCTCATTTACCTGAATACTCTTCCCTTTGCTACCATCAGCCAATTTCTCTTTTTCTTTATTCCCTACATTTCTTCAATATTGAGGACAATTCCTGTGTTATGTGATGCTCAGAAGGTATATTATACCTTCTGGGATATTTTACTTCAAATGCATGTAACAAAGTATCTGCGCTCATCTTCTTACCCTTCTCTTCAATTCCGGTGATAACACATCCCTGTATTTCCGACATAAACAACTTCGTTGTATTCTAACAACGTTGTATTCTTTCCAAGACTCTTCCTCTGTGATGGACGATATGCCCACCCTCTTTTTATCTCCGTTTCTTCCTTTACTGCATCATGAACGCGCTTGTCCTTCAAATATGGACATGCGTGACTGTCTGTTCAAATATTCATCTGCCCCTTAGAAATATATGACATTGCGATCTCAGCTACTCGATTGAACATAGTTCGATCTTCTTCCTCACGGGCCATACCGCACAGTAGTTTACGTTTTTAATAACTGTGATCTGCCCTGTAAACTTGTATGCACTTCTCACATTGGGGCAGTATACCATTCCACTCCATGCGATCCCCATTTAAAATTGCTTCTTCATCAGCTTCTATTTCTGTTTCCGCATCCAGAACCATACTAGTTTCTCTAACTATGCGCGGTCGTTTTAAATTGGAAACGCCGTTCCGGTACCACACCACAACCCCAGTAATATCACTAATGTAGTCTACAGGAATGGCTCCTGGTAATATCACACTTGTTACGAGTGGTTCCTCCAATGTCGTAAACGGCTCTAGTATTAATTCCTCAGATTATTCAGAATGTTGACCGTTCTCACATATTTCCCTGTCACATCTATCATTACGCATCTTCACTGAGACGCTTCCATATTTCGTAAAAACATATGCAGTCCCTTCGCCACCAGAATACGGATAGACTGTGGTAATAAAATGTCCATTAAACACGACACCAAACGTAACTTTACTTAATCGTGACGATTTCGGCACCTTTTTCTCCAATGCCACATTTTTTATTTTCCTCATCGCTTTGCTGTTCCTGTTTATCTGTACCAACTCGACGGCATAATTTCCAACAACCCCTTCATAATTTAAAGCGTCTACAATATGAACAGGGGTTGTTATATCTCTCTGTTTCTCGCACATATCGATGAACTTGCTTCATCGATATCGATATTGCGAAATGCGCATCTACGATACTCTTAACGCATGCAATCTCGGGAAGTATTATTCCAGTAAGCTGTATCCCATGGTGTTCAGCAATAAAAAAAGCTCCAACTGGAAACATCTCGTTCTGATAGCAACTTGCGTTGTCAATCATGACATATAGTTGACATAATTTGGGATGTTCAATTTTAATCCGTGCAACTATCGCATCAAATATGCCCAGTACTGCGAATGTATCCTGTGTAGATTCAATTTCCATCACGTTATCTAGAAACAATGTGCTGACTTGGACTTTTTCTCCCATTGCTTTACTACTACTATCTTCCTTTCCCACATAAAATATAACAGCACCATTCCAAGAAAAGCCCCTCTTCCCATAAAACTCTGAAGTAGTCTCTCTGCATGGAATGGTTTCGATCTTCATTTTGTAATCCATTATTAACATACCTGATGGCTACGGTGTGTGGCCTCCAACTTCAGTGTGATATCACTGATGCGAAAGTTCTGTACTTTTTTTCGATGTTGATGGCCCATGTAAGTCGACATCTTTCGCTTCATCTCACGCAACTCTTACTTTACATCATTATTCAAATTTTTGATGTTGTCGGCTACATATTCAAACAATTTAAAAGGCTTTAAGCAATCGTCACATGGACTATTTCAAATTTATGTAGTTTGTGACATACTTCCTGTACAATCCGCAATTCCAGACGTCGAGTTTAAACTATGACTCACGCTATGTATTGTATCATCATCCGTCATGATATGATGAGGATATGTATACTTTAGAAATTCCTTAACACCTTCACCTTTCTTCAACAGATCTTTGCTAGCTGTTACATTTCCCAACTCATTTATTATTATCATTTTCAACAAGGCAAAATTCCAGTAAAGGAGTCCTGACAGTACGTAGTCAACGCATGTCTTTCCTTTCTGCTGTAGTTTATTGAAACATCTCGTCATGGCCAGATACACAGTTCGCCCAAGAAATAATGATCGTTTCGAATTATTTTTCTTTTCATTTTAATATATTCTCCACAAATGTTTCAAATTTTATTTTTCGTTCAATTGCAGGAAATTCCTCCACTTTCCGTTCAATCTTATTCTTTTTGTGCCCCATGACAGCAATTGAACATGATCCGGGCGGAATATAAACCGCAAACATTAATGGAGTATGTCGTTTGTCACTCGTAATCGGCTGGTTTTCTTACACAGTGCTTTACCTCGTTTCTTAATTGCGATGCTGTCATTTAGACCCTGTGTATACATATCGCTAACATACCCATTGACCCTTTTACGTCTTTTCACTACACTTTCTTCAATATTCAATATCTCGTACTCACAAAGTCCTTCATTTGCATTCCAATCACAGAATGTCTCAACGACATCATCCCCGTTTTCTTCCATCGTGGCAAACATTTTCTGGTATGGCATCGACGTCGTTATAACAGCACGAAGGGTTCTTCCTAATAGAATCCTTTCCGCTTGCCCTATACAACCGCATCACATTTTCTTGAAATTTTTCTCCAGTAGACCATTTTCCATGATCATGTTGAACAGACTATTCCCTTTCTCAAGAATAGTAATTTCACATAACGACTCCGTCATTTTTTCAATCCTTCCAATACACCGTCACGTTCTTTACTCTTCATCAATGTTGCCGCATTTTTCAAACCAATTCCCTTCGGTAGTTTCCGCAGATTGTATTGAGACACGTCAGATTTTTTTAGTAGATCATATAATGCAACTTCCCTATTCACCAAGTCCTTCAAAAACACCTGCTCTTTTTGTTGCATTTTTCAATATTTTTGGTGTTATTCATGGCGCGAAGAGTCCATGCAGGTTGCGGCGATGAGGAACAAGTCGGTGAGCAAGCAGCCACAAATTAAATAATTACATTATATTGTTGGAAATTCGGAGAGTTTACCTGTCGTGTCTTGTTATTCATTAAAAACTTGTTTGACTTACCATCCGAGAATAGTTTCTGAAAAGTTTCTAATTTCACAATAATTTCGATATTTCTCTTTCCAATTCCACCTCTCGCAATATTCCTTACTGTCACAGCACAATTCCTATCCATCGCGCTGTCGTGAACGTATGCCGTCATCCATGAACACCAGTTGCTTTCGTAGATAACAATAATTTCCTATCTGGTACATTCATGAAGCCCAACCGTTAGTTATATGTGTTCCATCCCAGTTCTTGCATCCCAATTCGAATTTCATAATAATCGTCGCTTCGGTTCCTTTTTCATTATTAATTCCCTACCATCTCATCATACTAATTGGTTCTGATAACATGATTCATCCTTAAACATCACGTTTTTCAGTACGTATGCAGCAGTTAGTAGTGACAAATCACAGCTTCGCCCATAGCCAAAATTCCTGCATTGTCATGTATTGCTTGATTTGCACAGATGCACTGTCACCGCACCGTACTACAATCACATGTTCATCAGCACAGTCACTGTACATGCAAAATAAAATAAATACACGATGCCATTAAAAAATCGCGACACGTATTGTGAACGGCAGTAATATAATTGCTACAATCCGGGAATCGTACATCATTCCATGTAACAGTCAGTTTCCTACAACACGAACAATGGCCACCATGACAAAACAGTCATACTATTATTAGTTTTCCGTACTGTACTAGAAGTAGAAAATTTTCGTTGGCTCGAGTTTCTAAAACTTTTAGAGTTTCTCAAATTTTACAACTTTACTTTTCGATAGATGTAGAAAATGGATAATTTTCGTTTTTTCACGAACTTCGTGCTGCCGTCACGTCGAAGAAAGAAGAAATGAGGAGAATCCATTGCCTGTTCGCGAGCACCCACATGATTTTTCCTCTTCTTTCCAGTGCACTTTTCATATTTCAAATTGAGCGTGCCATTACTCATGGGCAAAAAGCACCAGGTTGAATCCGTACATGAGTTGTCTTCCGTCGTTTGTCTTGAAGATAAAGCTCGCACATTTATTTGAAGGTTACCCAAGGACGTCCGTTAAGCGTGCGTCTCGAAACCACGTGTGTGACGTGCTTAGATAGTAAAATAAAAGAAGAGAAAGGTTAAAGAGAGAATAAATGCCTAAAAGAGATAGACATGTTGATCAAGGGAAAGGAGGATGGGAAAGAGAAAAATACATGCAGGACTCCATGCGTCTCCCCCTGCAACACGCCGACAGCTGTGCATAAGTAGCTGGTGGGACGCTCGGTCTGCTGACAGTATACTGACAGTAGGATGACAGTGAGTTCAGAATCTCGCTATTTCCGGTAGATTCTTCAATTGTATACACGAGTTTATATTAACATGAAGGTCCAATAACAAGGTAGATGGTCATGCGCTCAAGCTCATGTGCCCAAAAACGAATCAGAATCGCCGGTGACCGTAATGTGACTGTCAAAATAAACAGAAAACATAGATTCAGATGTCCAATCCATGCGTTGCATGACCCAGTCATGCGTGAACTGCAAACCAAGCAGTTCATTAAAACCTCTAATTCGCGGACATTTTGTCGAATAACACGGGTGAGCTACAAAACTGCTGTAATTCTAAACGGTGGCAATCAAGGTTTGGGGATAGAATACAGCCACGAGTAGTCGTGGGTAGACAAAGGATGTTATGACACGTGAAGTGGAATGCGTAAATGTAGGATATGATTTAGTATCGTGATGTGGATTCCAGCAATGATGGTCTACAGTACTTCGGTGGACAGTATGCGATTATCGAAGTTACGGGGATAGAGGGATGGTGACGAGCAAAGCGAGGATAAATTGGACGAGGTCAGTAATAACTTAGGGCCAACTACTGATGTAGTTAATGAGGTGGGTTTGTCGGGCAAGGAGACGGGACGAGATCGAATCAGTAACAATACCGATTTGTTGACTTTGGACTGAGGTGACCACACCGTAGGTCGGTAGCAATTATAAACTGAGGTTTAATAATTGAAGGTAAAAGTGAGTAAAAGAGAAGAAGAGGAAAAGGGGAAAGGGGAGAATGACGTTCTCATACTGAAGAAGATCGTCACGCACGGAACTTAGAGACAGTAGATTTTGATACGGCGAAGATGAAGTGTCCACCAGTGTCTTTGGTTGACTCCTGAATAGGGGTGTCAGTCAGGATGACAGTGCATATGGAAGGTGGGATATGTGTAAGTGGATACTGTAGTCTTCGCCACATTAATCATGATGTATTTCGTTTAGTCTGTTGGAGAAATGTAATTATTGTGGGTCATGCTGATCTACTCGATCCAGTTTCAAAACTTTGGGACCCGTAGAAGCAACCCTCTGGTGGGACAGCGTGAAGGTGGATAAGTACCACCTCAACTGCCTTGGTCGAGGAAGGGGCTGCGGATCCAGCTTTAAAGAAGAAGTCGGATGGTGGGCGTACAGTCGACCATCGGCGCAGTAGTGCCAGGGGGTTTTCAGCAACGACCCATGCAGGTAATTGTGGATAGTGCAGGCGACGAGGGTGTCTGTTGTGAAACACGGACTGGCCTCTTCGACAACGGAATAGGATTTTGAGGCCCTCCTCAGTCCAGGACAGGTCTTCTGGTTGGACTGCGGAGATGGTGACGGAACGAACCTGGAACAGGCGCCGCGACGGCGAGTGCAGCGAATCCGATTTCCACAACATCTTGAGACGCCAACCCCATCACAACAATGCGTCAAACCAATGATTCTGATATACCAATACGAGACAGAACGCCTTCTTTTGCTGCCTCATCCTTTCAAGCGTACGCCTTGACGAGTGCCCGAACCAGTGGCGTAGTTGTATGTGAAGGTAGATTATGCAAGACGTGGTAACGACCGATGGCGATAATATACTGCGGGGGGATTGACCGCTCACCCGTCCTTCAAGGGACGGAAAACTGATGTAGGCTAAGACGTCACCTTCAGTTGCAGGAAAAGCAAAATGATCATCTTCATCGCAAAAACTAATCCACTTGGATACTTGCGACCTCCTGTTCTGCCAAGTAGACTCGGTCCATCTATGGTTAGAGAAGTCCACCGCAGCCTTGGTCCCACCCGTCGCTGTGTTGAACCCCCGTACGTACGAGAACCGTCATGCAGATGCCGGCAACCCAGTCCGTCCGAACTTGATCACGGCTAAAACGAACCCCCAACGCGGATTGAGGTGTTTCATTGAAGTTATGGCTGGTTCGCCCATTTCCATTACAGAATCAAGCGGAACCAGTATCGAGCTCAAAGCGCGCCAGTGCTAGAACTAGGTCTGGGTCTTGGCCAGTGGGGAGCCACCAACACCCCTTTTCCCCCTTCTGACTGAATCTTGTGCACAACAAGGGGAAGAAGATCGAACGTTGAAGCCGACTGGCGTTCCAGTCCCCCGAATCCAACTCCGTCTCTGACTGAACGTGCTTGCAGCGTGCGATCGGGTGTTCGTTCAGCGGGCTGTAGGCAAGCGTCACTCGGTTGATGCGGTATTCTGCTTGTAGAGAGGTTAACAAGGCTTTCGTAGCCATGATATCTCCGGGTCCCACGTTCGCGAGAGGCTGTCCGTGTAGCAATTCACGGCGGACGGTATCCACTTTACCTCGATCTTCACGCCATACAGGGACAGCATCTCCCGCAACATTCAGAGTTCTGCCATCATAGCCTTGGACGATGCCACCAACGAGTTGAGCACAGCAAACACCTCTTGGTTTTCCTCGTGTAACAGTAACTTCCGCACGCGGTGGTCTTAGACGTAAGCGGAGAAGTGCCGATGAAGTATGAGGCTAACAGCTCGAAGCTCTTTCAAATAAATGGACTCCGCTCGGTCCCGTGCCGTCCAGAAACCGCAACCCTCCCACAAACCCGGCGACC
>JAULBU010035597.1:0-15561 GCA_032358235.1 Odonthalia washingtoniensis
AAAAAAAGATGCATGTGATTTCCAACATTTAGATGCAATCATATGTACACTTGATTGACATTTTTCCTTATCCCATTCACTTTTCCCAGTTATACCACGATATAACCAATGCCATAATGTTGATGTCCCAGCTTTAGGAATTGTCATTACCACCATATCAATAGGTGAATGTAAATAAACTAAATTTCGATTACGCTCTGTGATTTTTAATAACCTTGATGCATTTACTTCAATTGTGGATGTAGTATTAGTATTATTACAAGGAGATTCCGTATATGAGTATGAAACTGGTTTAGTTAGAACGTGACCGAACATATGTAATCGTGGTAATGATGTCATCACCGTCACGTAAATTATCAAAACGATTAGCATTGATAGACAGCCTAACATTGCAGTCGTCGTCATGGTTGTCGGCTTTGGATGTTGAATATGAAGAAGACTGGCGTTATGTGAAGAACAGCTGTTGCATCCGTCGATGAAGTTGATATTGCTTTTTACTGCCGACTACGTGATGTTGATGAGATGGCCTTATTTGATTTTGCCGATTATATAGTTTTATTGAAATAAATTTTAACTTTTACTCTTACAATACCCAAATTTCCGTACAATCAAATTCAAGTGCGAACATTGTTCTGACAGTTGGTACAAACAGCTTGACCCATTTTTCCATTTTTCCATTTTTCCATTACGTCATACCGTTGTAGATGTCAGCATGCTTCTGTTTTTTATAATATTTGCAAATGGAGTCGCAAAAAAAACCATTTAAATGGTAGAAACATCCATGACTGCCAGTTGAAAATTCGACGATAGGCTCGTGATTATTATTTTTTTAAAATATTAAATATTGGGTTAAATATTTTAAAAAATATGACTGCGAGATTTATTTATTTAATTTTTTTTTAAAATTTTTGAAAAAATTTAATTTTTTAAAATTTAAGTTAATGTTGTTTTAAAAAACAACATTTTTTAAAAAATATATATATATATATAATATAAAAATAAAGACTCGCAGTCATACACTACAAAAGGTTTAATTTTTTTCCTCGTTTTCTAACTCATTTAAAATATTATTTTTTAAAATGAGAGCATCTCGAGTCAAAGCAAGTTTCGATTATCGTTGAGAGAATTGTATAAAACTTTGCTCCTTTATTTCTTCCGAAGGTTCTATCTTTGGCACCGACCTTAAGTATTATCCTTAAATTACCTTACTGTAAGGTAGCCGGTACGATCTCAATCACAATTAAGGGTAAGGGTTACCTATACACCTGTACCGACTCATCTGCTACACCTTTGTGTATTGCGTAGTATTCTGTCAATCGTGAAATAATACGAAACGTACTCTGAGTAATCGAAACTTTCCCTAAATATAGATGCAACACTATAGTGGTGGGCTTGCTTGAATTAATTAAATGATGAACAGTACAGTTAATGTACAGATAAAGGGACGTATAGGAACGCAGTACCTGTTGAAGCAGTGTCATGAGATGTAAGTGATAAATGGGTGTACGTTTGATATATTATTCACGTAATTGAAATGAGTGGTTTTCACTGTAATGGCCCAACGGACTTCTTTTCAAAATGTCCGTCCATGTCATTGGCCCATAAATTCCTGTTTTTTGGTGAAAAACGTTGCTAAAAGTTGGCAAAGCACAAGTCAAAGCACACTTTGCTCCCAGAAACGTGCCCGGAAGTGTGCTTCTGTATTATTTGTACCTTCATTAGTGTTGTCCATAATTTGACGTTTCGATTTGTTTTAATCAAAATTAATCAAAATGTGCCTCGACTCGAGATGCTCTGAGAAACGTTTGACTACAATAATTTTGGATTATTGTAGAACAAAATTCAATAACTATAGTGTATCATGTGATACATCATACATCATACAGCTGTGGTAACACACCGCTGCACGCGTGTCCACACGGCATATACACTCCACTGTCTGACGATACGCCGGTCATATCCTACAAGAGTGATGGCCCGAGGTGCATCGAGACACGCTTGAGCGTTCGAAAGTAGACACACAGATCACATACACACCGAAACGGCATCACGCTCTATTTAATAAAGACATGTCTCACGACCGTTTCCCTGTTTTGCTGTCTCACATGACCTTTAACTGGTCTCTCAGTACGATTGTGACATAACCCGCCCAACGTCTCAACAAACGATCTCAACCAAATTTATGTGCGTGTTCATTTTAAAAGAGACTATGTATTGTAACCGGCACGTTTGGGCCAATATTTCGATATTTTACGATGTGGGATACAGCCATTCCCCATGGTGTGAGAAATGTGATTCAAGAAAGAGATAAAAGAGCAGATATTCACTCTGGAACGTTTGAACTGTTGTAAAATTACACTAAAGACAGCATTACATACAGGATATAGATGGTCAATGGAGTGGCTGTTTGTACTGTATACGCGGTCAGGTTGAGTCTTGATGAATTTCATAATTTATTTTTGGAGAATCCACTAACGATTGAAATTGGCATACTGGGGATATACCCATAAAAAATAGAGAGAAAAGAAAAGAAAAAAAGGGGGCGGCGGGTTGAAATGCACTATGTGAAAATTAGGGTGGAGAAGGGGTGGGAAAGAGAAGAGTGTGAGGTCAGATACACAGAAAAAAATCGATAAAAAATAACGAGGAATATAAATTTCCTCGTTGTATACCGGAGGGAATCAAATGTGAGGAGAGGCACGTTCCTTCCTCAGAGAGTAGTCGATTAGCAGGAGTAATTCGGACTCGTAGCATGGGGAGAGTGCATGTAAGCATTGAATTCTTGTCAGAATTATGGCTTGGGCAGCGGTAGGAACGATTAGAGTGGGAAACCGGTAGACGAACCATCTCAATATTGCTCTTTTCTGGTCTGCCGAAATATCGCATGCGTCGTAAGGGGATTGTATCCAACACTCCTTTGTGACCAAGGCGGGTTTTCTGGATGAGAGAGGGTTTGAACCAGCTCCAATTGCACCTAAATTATTCCATCGGGAGATAAACTCCTCATTCCAGTTCAAAACTGTGCAGTTCAGCGCAAGCTTGAGCTTGGGGTCATTGTTTAGGCAGGATATGTGCGAAAGGGTTTTGATGGCGTGCCTAGAGATCTTGTTTTGTATTTCAGAGCTAGCTGCAATCCTTAGCTTCTGTATCCATCGGTGGGCCTGCTTGCCTAGTATCATTTTAAGCGCGGGGAGTCTAACGATGATACATGAACGGTCGATCTGAGAATGACTGAGATTTTTATTGTTCCATATCAGCTTTTTCATGAATAACCTAAGGAGATATTTATCTAGTTCAACAATCGTTTCCGTGCAACTGTAGATGTTAAGGCCATACGTGCAGATGCTGAGGACGTAGGAGGAGTAAAGGAAGTTAATGGTACTTATCTTGAGATCTAGCGAGAACCAATCGTCGTCGAATAACCCAGTGATTGCTGCGCAGGCCTTCTTTTTCAGATTTACAGAGTCAGGTTTGACGAAGCCATGTTGGGAGAGATTGAGACCTAGGTAGTCGACAGAAGTTTTGAATTCTATCGACCCACACCAATGAAGTTTTGAAGCGGTTGTATTATTTGCTGATTGATGATCATCACGCATTTGGACGCGTTCCACAGAAGGCCAACTCGGCTAGACCACGACGTGCACTCGTCAAGGAGGGCAGCCATATGTAGGCCGTCACGTGCGACAAGTATTACGTCGTCGGCAATAAGGCAGGCGGGTTCGAGAATTGGATTTGGAATCTCGTCGTTGAGGGAGAGTTGTTTGAGTTTGAGTCTGAGACGCATTGGCAGGTAGTTGAAGAAGAGTATAAACAGGGAGGGAGGCACAGGGCCTCCTTGCGTGAGCCCTAGGTTGAGGAAGGCTTCCGTGAATGTACAATCAGTGGCCGTAGATACCGAAAGCGGGGTCAGGAACATCGAGATTGCGTTGCGTATGTCCAAGTCGAAAGTTGAGGTTAATTTATGTTGTAGTAGAGAGCGGTTGAAGCTGTCAAAAGCTTTTTCCAGGTCCAGGACAGCGATCACAGTGTTACCACTATTGATGTGGGCCGCGACTTCGACAGCGACTTGAAGAATGTTGATACCGCTCTGGAAGCCGAATTGGGCTTTGACCGTGTAGTAATGGCTTTCGAGCTCTTTAGTAAGCGACGTTTCTATGAGTTTTCTACATTGCAAAAGCATGCAGAGAGGCCTGTAGTTGGCTGGATCGCTTTGATCTCCTTTTTTAAAAACCGGAGTAAGGACGCTGACGTCTTGTTGGATTTTCAGTTTTGTTTCTAGCTTAAAAATGGTCTCCGACTTCCTCCATATGCGTCTGGCGGCTTTGTCCTGTAGTCTTGAGCGGTAGATGCCTTCTTTATTCCTGACTTTTTCGCTTTATCGTACAGTTTCTTCTTCCAGTCGAGCGCCCAAAAGATGCCATTGTTCCAAAATGGGGGACGGTTTAAAGGCCTAAGATTGGCAAGTGACTGCCAAAGGGCCATGATCATTTCAGTGACCTTCACGTATGTGGACTCGGCGGTGTCTTTGGAGCAAGAAAACAGAAGGTTGATGGTAATTGCTTTTTTTCCAATGATGGATTCCATGAATCAATAGAATAATAAACTGTTTATCCGTGTAGTGTCGTTCAATACATGGCGAGCCGAGTAGAGTGAATGAAAAATAATCCCGCCACATAGTTGCTTCTCGTACAATAGCTCACACTTCTTCCTCCAGTCCTTATTAATGAGCTTCTTTCAGTTCTTTACCTGTGTTGAGATAAATCTCGACATCAGCACTTTCGTGTTTACAGTACAACTGCCGATCTTGTCGTAACCACATATTGTCCAATGTACTACAGGCCTGGAGTACAGTCTTTACAGTATGACTACCAGTGGAAGCAGGTGCAGTGTAATAAGGCGCAGTAAGGTTTAAAATAGAGCAAAACGGTGCATAGAATAGATGGCCTACTACTGACGTCTATTAAATATAAAAGACCCTGGGTCAGACGCAAAAGGTGGAGATAATTTGATAAAATTAAAACTAAATACAGCTCAGAACCGATCCATTCTTTGTTACATGGTAGCACCACACTGAAAAAAGGATCTCATAAAAACCAGATCATCATCAGTATCAACAAAACCAGTCATGTCTACAGAAACCAACAACAACGTCTTTCGTCTTCCCAAACTCAAGAAACCAACTGACTTTATCCAATGAAGGAGTCGCGTCTACGCCTTCATCAGTCGGGACGACCCGACTCTAATTTCTTTGAGCAAAAAGCCAACTGGAGTCGGTGGAGAAGGTTTAAAGGAATGAGAAAAGAAATCAGCCAATGCCAAGTCCAACCTGGTATTGTGTCTTGGAGACTCCGTATTGGACAAGACAAGGAAGTTTGTAGACAGAGACTCAAATTCTACAAAAGACTTGTGGGAGGAACTTGAGAAGATTTTCAACACTTCCAGTGCACAAACAATCAAGAACTTCCATAATCGGCTTAATAATATCTTCTTCAACAGGTCTAATTCTTCATGGGACCAGAATATTTCAAGATTTATGTCAATCTTGGACGAGTTGGCCGCCTTCGACGAAGAGTTGGCCGGGAAGGAGAAAGTATCCAAGTTAATCCGATCTCTACCAAAGTCATTCTAGCCCTTAGAAATAATAACAGCAGTTACAGACATGGAATTCGACGCCATGATTAACGCGGTATACGCTGAAATCGAGCGTCAAAAGAGCCAGAATATGTCCAATACCAAGCCTGATGTTGATGAAATCCCACAGACGGTATATCATGCTTTTCACTGAAGAAGTGGCCGTGGTAATAGCTTCAACAGAGGTATCTATAGGGGAAGAGGCTTGAAAGTTGGATTTAGGGGCATTGGGTGCAGACCCGTCAACTTATCAGGGAGAGTGTGTTACTACTGCGGAAATCTAGGGCACTTCAGCAGACACTGCGGAAATCACATACAAGTTGAAGGAGATGGTTATAATCAATATAACACACACGGCCCAGATCGCCATCCCCGCGACCACCGCACGATTCCATCCACACATTGTGACTGGAACGGCACACCTCGTGGAGCTGGGACATCTGGTGCCGAAAGTAATGGTTCTCCGAACACCAATATAGCAACTTACGACCAGAGCACACTTCCTGACTACCTTTGCCTAGGACCCTCAAATAGTCGTAAAAGTTACCACAATGGCCCCGATGGGACAAAAAACTATCAACCTCAAGCCCGTTTGGCAAAGCTCAAGAACCGCTTCCGCACCAAGGTTGCACGTGTAGAAGAGACGAACACCGACGACGCCTTCACCGACTTCGGAGCCACTCATCACTTCTTTCACAAAATAGAAGACTTCACGTTGTATCTTGGAAGGAAACCTGAACCTGTCCAAGCGGCCTTTGGGGAGACCTACAATGTAGGAAAGAGTACCATATTTATCAACATGGACGGAGGTATTTTACAGGAAGTCTATCACGAAACAGACTTCTCATCAAACATTCTAGCACCTCACCTCCTTTCCGAGGTATTAGAGGTAGTCCAATCAACATCCATTCGCCCATACAAGGGTTGCTTCATTTTTAAAAAAAGTTTCTTCTCCACAGACAAGATCATATGGGAAACAAGGTACATAACTGGACTAATAAAGATATCCCGACACGACTATTAGTCGAAAAGTCAACCACTACATTTATCTGCATATACCTGCCTTTTCCTTCCTTTTTTTGTGAAGTGCTACAATCTACGAGCTACTCGGGAAGAAGACTTCGAACACCTTTATTGACTCGTCTACCACTTTCTTTAGGTGCATTACACTACATCTGGTCTCCCAGCCTAAATATCTCTAAGTGCAAATTGACCAATGGACGCCGACAAGACTACGGACATCCCTAGACCGCCCGAATTACGAAAAACACAGTCAGAAATCGGAAGTCTGCCCACTGGATCGCGTAACGCATCCCGTGCAGCCTCACGTTCCGGTTCCCGCACCGATAATCAAGAACCAACGATCCGCCCGAAACAACCGCCGAACCAGTCGACGAATACGTCTTTCAGCGCATTTGTGCTGCGGAATCCGCCGACCTCACGAATAGTTTGGTAGAATTAAACAAGAAATTGGGTGGAGAACTTGCCTGAAAGCCGGCGTTTGAAGGCGTAGTTAACAGACTTCGAGACGAACTTTTAGCTATCAAGCTCTCAACTCCCAACAACAAAACACATTATCCAACAGATTCAGTGACCGAAGCCGTAAAACGTTTACGTGCGGACGTCAAAACCCTCTTGGGGAATGGATCATCACAAAAAAATAAAACAAACAATACTCGAACTCAATTCTCGAGGTGGAACAAAACCAATGGAGCACAACCCCATACTGGGTCAGGAAGACGCACCTCAACGACTACTATTACGGTCTCAACGAGTTGCTATGGTACATCGTGATACATCACGCAACGGTAGGAAAGGTCCTCGAAGTTCACATTCGTACAGATCAAAACCGTCTGCTGGAACTAGACGTATGTCCTAATACGACTCTTCTTCGTCGGGAGAGGATGACGAAACCACAGGCCAAGATTGAGATGTCATTTAGTTATCAGTACCATTCTCCAAACGTGAAAAGGCCCGAAGCACCGAGGACTGACCTCTTTTAAACTATCAAACCCGGCCTTCGACCGGTGAATGTCCTCTATTTTTATCCCAAAGAAGCGGCAGCAGTGACAGTGCATCCACTGGTGAATTATGCAGACACCTCAAAGACCTGGAGCTTACCGTGAAATAACACCTATTATAGGGAGAAGAAAGAATATTAATTTTGGACTTCCTCTCTCGAATGGTCGAAGAGTGCGACATACTCGGCTTGAACGAGGTACATGCATACGTAGCACTCCCTAATTTCGCACGGGGAAGGATGCGAAGCAGTTCCGATCAACTAGAAATGGAGCATGCTCCAGTGGTGTTACTTGCTGTCCCGAAGCCGTTTCATCCTTATTACGAACGTACACCACACCTGCAGCCATACGTGAGGCTGTGAACACATTACGCGGAAAGGGGCAGGTAATTAATGAACCCGAACAATACTTCGCATCAAGATTGAACGACGTATCCTATCACTGGGGCAATGTACATGACAAGTTGAAGAAGGTGACGTTCTTTGTGGACGGGCTTGCACCAAAACTCTAACAATAGTCGCACGATTCCGGGAGAACGAACCTCGTCAAGAATTAACTTTCGACATCTTTGTTCAGTATGTTCAAGACCAAGGCGACGTGAACCGAGAACAACGCATAGGAACGCGCATTCCAACATTACCCGCGTGGGGATCGAAAACAACACGCGAAGTGCACTTCGCGGAAGATCTTGCCGACAATCCATCGGTCGATACCAAATACAACATGGTAGTCCCGGAAACTTCCGTAGACACCAAAGACTTACCTTTCACACTCATGGAAGAGGATCACAAACTGGAAGATAACCTGTACACAGATACGATTCAGCCAGGATACATCAACTATGGCGGACGCTCATCAACACCCAACCGCGTGGGATGGACTTCCAAAAAACGCAAGGAACAGACATCAAAGCCATATATTTGTCACCAATGTTACGAATTCAACCACATTTCTCCAAAATGTTGACTCCAATTCTCCAACATGGAGCAAGTCATCACCAACTATGAGAAGGTGTCAACGGAACAGGAGGCGCGCGTATCTGATACCGCATGCCGCATGGCGAAACTGGCTTTAACAGAACGTGAACAGAACGATAACCCTCCGGGAAGGGACAAGATTACCAAAATTAATGACAATACCCAGGGAAACTAACTCGGGGACCTGCCGAAGAGCCTTCTTTCACAATAAAGAAATATTGACTCGCCCTCACACTCCTTCAGATAGTCCCCTCATCTCCTCGGCCGCTATCGTTACTCACCCGCCATCATCATCAACGAAAATTTTCAGCTGCCTCCAACGCCCATGGAGGAACTTGAAACGCACAGGAGCACAGGATGCAATATTCGTACTGGCTTGACGCAACTATCGAGTGTACAATAACCTGGACATATCCTTATGTTCAACAAAACGGTTTGCTATCGTCCTGTATATCGATACCGGCTCCAGTTTCATCAGACGCTCCGACCTACTGTTGGATAGAAAAAATTCATGAAAACCCTCAAAGGGGCTACCAACATACGAGATGCTAACAACCGGCCGATTAATATGACCGGGACGATAATACTGACCACGCAACTTGGATCCCAGACCAATATGTCGACCTATTACGTGGCCAACTGACTTACAACGTCGGTCATCCTCGGTTGTGACTTTTGCGATAAACATGTCGAAGCAATCCGCCCGCACAGGCGATTAGTTGAACTCGAAGATGGTACAAAGGTTCCAATCGTCCGAAAAGCTAACAAGAGACTCTTGGATGAGTCGCCGTTACCGGCAGAACAAGATTACGTACCCGCGAAGGAGAGAACTTTGCCGAAGATATATGTTGTAGAACAGACGGCAATACAACCGGGAACACAGATCTGGGTGCTAGTCAAGACATCACGGAAAGGATTAATCCTCGTTGGACCAGCATCACGCCTATATGGCAACAACTTATGTCTCGCAGGTGCAGAAATAGCTGACGTGACGGATGGAAAACCATTCCGAATATTGGTCGCCAACTTTTCAGACGAACCAAAAATACTGCTCCTAAACCAACAAATTGCTAACGCAAGCCCGTATCCAACCTCACTAGTAGATTCGCATATTTCTGACGATCAAATGTTCGGCCTTATCCCCAAGTCAGATTCACCAAAACAACCACATTACCTGTTTCAGAAGCGACAACAATTTGCCAAAGACCAGGCGTTAATCAACAAACATCTTTCCGACATTCGCGAGTCGCATATAGAACAAGACGAAACTCCGAGAAAGGCGGAAGATGTACTGCTCGGAGTACCCGAGGAACACTACCATGAGATTAGAACCATGTTGGAAAACACAAACCAATGTGGTTCGGTAAATTGGGAACATAAACGTGACCGAACACGCCATCGATCTCATCCACGGTACAAGGCCGTTCAAATCACCACCATATCAGGCAGGACCTAAGACAAGAAAAATCGAACAATTCGAGGTAACCAAGCAAATCAAGGCCGGGATGACCGAACCTGGTTACTCTGGATGGGCAGCACCAGTCCTCTTCGTACTTGGGAAAGATGGCAAACTAATATTTTATATTGACTACCTGAAGTTAAATCGAGCTTCCGTGAAAGACAGTTACCCACTCCCTCGCATGGACGGGTGTATTGAATCACTTGGAGATGCCAAGATATTTAAAACCCTGTGCACATACTCTGCCTATTGGCAAGTACCAATTAGACCAGCGGATAAACACAAAACCGCGTTCGTCTTTCACGCGGGTACATACCAATACAACCGGATGGCATTAGGCTTTACGAACGCACCCGCTACATTTCAGCGCGCATTGGACCTTATCCTTACCAAGTTCAAATTTCAGACTTTTGTCATATACTTGGACGACGTAATCATCTACTCCAAGACCGTGGAAGAACATATTAAACATGTGGATGAAATCCTAACCTGCCTCGCGGCAGCGGGCGTCACGCTAAAAATCAAGAAATGACACTTCTTTACGAGTACCTTCGAGTATCTCTGTCACGTCGTCAAACCAGGCGAACTGAAAATAGATCCAACAAACACGGAGTTTCTTCGGAAAGCGAAACCACCAACGTCCAAAACGGAACTAAGATCATTACTAGAACCCTACAACGTGTACAGGCGATTTAAACCCAGCTTCAGGAAGACAGCCTCGAACATCAACGAGCCGTTGAAGAAGAACAACCCAGACTCGTTTCACTTTAACGAGGAACAGATCCAATCCTTCCACTCTCTGATAGAGGCCGTGTGAACACCTCCTATACTTGCCTAACCCCAACTAAATCTACCATACTCGGTTGACACGGAGGCCATCAACTACAAGGTCGGCTACGCACTCTTCCAAACACATACAAATTCATAACGTAAACATATCGGGTATTGGTCTCGCTCATTTAACCAAGCCGAAAAAGGATATTCCGAAACCGAACGAGAATGTCTCGACTTCGAATGGACCCTCAAAATACTCCGCCCATACCTTTTTTATGAGAAGTTCATCGTGTACACAGACCACGCAGCAGTTGGCTGGTTGCTTACCACAACTAATACATCGGGCATATTCATGCGTTAGGGACTGCGCCTAGCGGAATTCAGTTTCCACATACAGTAGAAGACTGGAAATTCCAACACGCAAGCTGACGCATTTCTCAATCGGACTATCGATTCGATGCGATAGCGTTCGTGTGACGCTTCAGGAGGATAGTGACAGCGTATGGTTTATAAAGAGACGGCTGATAAAAAGAGGAAAACGACGAAGGTAAATGATAAAAAACGGATGAGACGAAAACAAGAAGAACGGATGATGAGACGACATGAAGGGATGAAGGGAGGAAGAAAAGATGACGGTAAATAACGATGAATGACGATGAAGGGATGAATAGTCTGTCGAATAGACTCCACTAGATTCGATACGGAGCGATAGTTCGTGTGACACAACCCAACAAATACACAAATGAACGGAAGTTGATGATTGCAGCAAAAACGCAAATCGTAATAGATGTTGTTACATACGGGTGGAGATGATAAGTTAGGTAATGAATGTTGTCACAACGGGCAGTGGTGACAAATCATAATGAGTGTTGTTACATACAAGCGGAGGTGGTAAGTTAGGTAATGAATGTTGTTATAATTGGCGGTGGTGATAAATCTGTAATGGATGTTGTCGCACATGCGCGGTAAAGATAAGTTGAAGGTGGTGATAAATCGTAATGAATGTTGTTACAACGGGCGGTGGTGATAAATCTGTAACGGATGTTTTCGCACATGGGTGGTGAAGATAAGTTGATGATTGTAGCATAAAACGCATCCCAAATGAATGCTGCTACATATAGTCGGAGGTGATAAGTTAGACAATAAAAACGTTACAACGAGCGGTGGTGATAAATTCGTAACGGAGGTTGTCAAGCATTGGCGATGATGATAACAGGCCATCACATCACAAGGAAAGGACGTTGTTAAGTCAAAAGGCGTCGGTGAGAGTCTTTGCTAAATTAAACAGCGCTGGTGACAGAAACGTGAAAACGTTCCATGGGGATACAAGTAAAATATGTGATAATTAATACAAATAATTATGACATATACACTTAAAATGGCACGTGTAATAGCAACATAACACTGTATGCTGGATACTGAATGACACCCATAACAGAGTAGAAACCACAGTACAGTATGCGATTCCATAACGGCATAAGTATTGAATACTCGGCTCCTCATGACACACTATATTCTGTAATGGCAAAAGACACGCCGCATTCCACAAGTGTACCGCGACACCTGTATGGACCTCAGGTTAGAAGTACTTATTCAGAACTTCGTCTATTTTCCTCACACGTGTTATCATCATTGCTATCCAAAATCTATCTTGATATAAATATCACAGTTCGGTGGAGATAGCTAAATTGATAAATAGACAAAGACATTTTACAGACAACCAGACGCCACCTCGACACAGGGATTCGAATAAGTCGAAAGACAAGTTCAACCAGGAAGGAGAAATCCGAACTAACCGCACCCCAAGATCGGCTAATACCCCGTCGGGAGGGTGAGACGGCCACGCGACTAACGATCGTGTAAGACCAAGTCGATAACCTAACAAAATCGACAGAAGCGCACACACACCTTCGAGCTAAGTAGGTCCGTAAAGCTAGCTAAATCTAGCAGGGCAACCAGATCACCAATTAACAAAACTCTAACAGATATACTTACTTTTCATTACGTTTATCATTATTATTATCATTATTATTATCATTATATTATCATTATTTCTATTGTTGTTATTTTCTTTACCCGTTTTCCTTATTAATTCAGTACAATGCCCCTCAACCATTGGCCTGTTGCTACATAGTCCACATCGAAGAACGACGGAACCAGAGGAAGGCACGGCACTCCGTGTAAAGAATGGACGACGGAAATGACGACGTCATGATAAAACGACCATGACGGTAAATGAGGATGTTAGCATCATCGTCGACGGTAATGAGGATCCTATTAAAACGACGACGACGGTTATAATGTTAACGCTAAATAAAACGATGATGACGGTAATGAAGATGTTTGGCGTCGAAAGAACATGCGGCTCGCCCGAAAGGGAGATACTACCTCGCATGAAAGGGGAAAAATATAAAGCATCTAAAAGGTTAAGGATCAGGAACGGAAAACCACGGGATAATAGCGTAACGAGGAAAACTTTGTATAAACAGGACCCATGTGAAAATGGGATATAAAATGCGCGTTTTCATCTTCGTTGTACGACATACTGTACACTACACGCGCGGGAAAATGGTTTACGCAACGGTATACACCATTACTCTGTATACAGGAGGAAACTCACACTGACGAGAAGTCAACAGTACTGTATCAAATGTGTACTCCGGCACCCACTACAGTACGCGGATGCAGTTATAAAATGAATATAATCTACAATTGGCATATACAATTATCGGTTGAAAAACCAAATTCAACCCACTGCACTGCAGCTCGACAAACGTGTACAGGTTACTCGCTTACACTACATTCAAGATACCAACATCTGAATTACGACACCCACACCGCAAATAGGAATTGGAATAAATAGCTATTCTTTTATTCATCCAGCAAGACTTTAACTTTGCTATTTAAACTCAGGTCGATGAGAACTGCTGAAATACTAAATAAAAAGTAGACATTTAACGAACAGAACCACGGAACCACCCAACATCGGCTAAGATTGCACCTAACCGTCAATCACAACAGGAAAGTGGAAACTCGATCCACCATACACGCACTGAGCAGATTAACAACTGCGTCAGGCGAGGTGATCCCCACGCGTGCGCCACATCCCGGATCATCTCAGCTGCGAACCGAGCTGAGAGAATGGAACCAATGTGACCTTCTGATTGATAACCCGTAAAGGTCCCTAATCTAACCAGGAGTACCCATCACACCGCCCTTCATTTGAACAGCGGACACAAGAAACACCTGAAGTAGCCGAAGATTGCTCACACTTACATATATTTATTTTCTTAATTTCTCTTAATAATAAATGCAGGATCAGCCTATAGGCTACCGATATTTTCTACAGAATTGTCGGGGCTAAAAACATCCGCAGAAACAATCGCGAATGACGAAGAGGAACTTCCCACATTCACTATGCCGGAAGCGGATACCAACATCCAGGAACACATTTTTCTGTCGGTCGACAACGTTGAATCCGACACACCGACGACCGACGACTACCACACGTCCCATAACCTGGACGACTCATCGACCGACGCCACGTTCGCAACATCACCGGGCCCGACACAGTCCGAGCCGTCATTCCAACAAATCTCCATCGAGGAGTTACTCGTGGCACAACAATCCGACTCCTTTTGTCGTGACATACGCCAAAAGCTTGAAGAGGGTGTGGTACCAACTTTTAGCTTCAATGACAACGGATTAATAATCCGGAAAGCTAAAAACGGACCCTAAATAGTCATCCCTCACGCCTTAAAGGCAAGAGTACTGCACATACACCATTACGCATTTCGCCAGACTTGGTGGTCAACCAGGGGTAGGAAACTATACCAGACAATACGCCGTCACATGTACTGGCCTGCATGCGCAGTTGATTGTTACGCCACAGCGCGAAGATGTCCCACTTGCGCCCGTAACCGCATTAAACTGCGTAAGAATACAACTGAACTTCAATTATTTCGGGCAGCAGCAGCACTCGAATTCGTCCCCATCAACATCTTGGGCGAACTTATCAATAGCGCATGCGGCAACCAGTACACCCTAGTAATACCTGACCGCTTTACAAAGCTAAAAAAACTGTACTTATGAAAAAGTTGTCAGCAGCCTAAGTGGCCAAGAAGTTCGTAAACGAATGGGTCTTCAACTAGAGTACCCAGAAGGAACTTATCTCTGATAAAGGAGTGTGCTTTACCACCAAGTTCTTTCAGGAAGTATGCCAAATATTGAAAATTCATAACGTCTTTACCACGACGTATCATGCCCAGACGAATGGACAAGTTGAAAGATATAATCGTACCATTAAGTTCGCAATACGCTGCCACTTGTGCGACGATTCCAAGGATTGGGACCTCCATACCGGCGAACTTAACATACGCCTACAATTGCCAGCCACACAGTTCAACAGAATTAGCACCGTTCGAGATGGTGTTGTCACGTCCACCGCCAGCATTGGCGTTAAAAGAAGAGTCCACGAGATCAAAATCCCCAAAGGAGGCCAGAGATACCTGGAAGACTTGGTTAGCAACAGCCCTCCGCAAAACGAAAGGGAACCTCGACTAGGCACTGATCCGTTATAAACGCAATTACGACAACCGACTAAGACGACAAACGGAAAAAATCTTAACAGACGACTGGGTATTTCTACCCGTCAAACGACGGAATGAACGTGAACACCGTCACAAATTGGCCACAGTCG
>JAULBU010035608.1:0-15557 GCA_032358235.1 Odonthalia washingtoniensis
ATGCTTCCAAAACGCATTCAAATAGTGTGGCCCACATTTCCAATCTTCATTGGCCAAGTGGCCGTTCATTTCTCCAATAGACACATATGTTGTTTCCACTGCAGAGGAAGGTGATTTGTGTTGGTACAGTCATTGAACCGTCCGACCGTTTCATGCCATTCTCCATTACAATATCTGCTCTGTTCGTCTAGTTTCTGATATTCCGCTCATTATATGGGTCTAATTCACACGTTTCATTGATTTCCCACTTTTGCATTCTCAGTTCTGCTGCCAGTACAATTCCCAAAATATGTCATTGGAACCTGCATTATCATCCTCTCCACATACTTTCCACGACTCTTGTTGTTATCTCCCATATTTTTAAGAAGTTCTTGATTGAGAACTTCTAAATTCTGCACCATTCCTTTTATTTCAACATTCTTTAAATCAAGTTTCATAACTTGGGATTGTAGACTCTTGATTAAAACCTCTTTAGTCATCAGCTCCCGTGCTTTCTCATTGCCCGGAACTTTGTACTCATTCATCAACACAGAAACTCTTCCGTTCCCGGCAGTTAGTTTTCGAACATCCAGCCAACGGAAATCTTTCAAATGTACTTCTTGTACTGACGAAAGTTCGTCCAATGCAGCACCCCACACTGGTAGCGTTTCCAACATTTTCGCCAATATTCACAGTCTCATCACTATCCGTCCTGGAATCCATATCATCCGTGTTCCGATGGTTCACTTCATCAATACCACTCATAGATGAAGATCCGTTTTTACCATTTCCGCTCATTATACCGTTACACCCTCTTCGGTTTCCATAAACTTCACGAATCCTTCCTCTACCTCGTCCTCGACCAACACCGCTCCTTTCGACAATCATGTCAGAGCTGGGCCCACCGATTTCATCTACCATATAGTCACTTCCGCAACCAACGGCTCTCGCCACTTTCGATAGGGTCCCCAATTTCCCACTGTTGACCCCAACAATCTTTCCGAAAGTTTCCTGGCACCACTGTGATCCGCCATAACTGATTTCAGATCACTAAATGAATCGCAATAACTTGCAGATTAACTTTTATTCCTGGTACAATATTATCTTCAACTTTCGATAATGGAACAAGTTCCGACATAGGTTGAAACAACGTGTACCGGATATGATTGTAGATGTGTACACCTTGCAGCCAAAACTGCACTACACTATAGCTCTGGAACAAACACTGTATGCAATTTCCACCCCATGTGGAGTTCGAATTTTTGCGGAAAATCAATTAATTGATTTTCCGCAAAAGCGCAATCACCATATGGAGTGGAAATTTCATGATTTATGTACCTTAATTCCTTTCATTCAAGATACAGCCTGTCAAATGCAGGCTGTATATGATACAGATAGGACGTAAACATTTATTAAAAATAAGAATTTACAAATAGCTGCCTCAAATAAATTCAACTACTTCTCATTTAACTACTCAATTACTTACCGTACCGTGTTTATGGAAATGATCACTGATCAGATCCATAATCTGCATGTGGTTACTAGCATGGTGAAAACGCCTTTACACCCATGTGTCTGCATCATCTATAACATCATGGTAATTATGTGAGCCACAAGTAGTCTAGTTTTAAATTTGTCCCTTCTTCATTACAAATCATAGTATATCATTTTTCAGATAGGCTACAATTTTAGAAACTGAACGCTCTCAACAAAACATGCAGTGAAAATTGTAATATCGGAAACGATAACTAACAAATTGACTGCAGTAGTGATCATTTCACAAACTACTTGAACGTAATTAACTTTATAAAACATTTTGCTTCATTAATATCATGATACACGAACAAATAAAAACAAAACAGAGAGAAAATCAAAATGAGTTGAACATTTGTTCAATATCAACACTACCACTTTTATACATTTAATTTAACAATTCAATTCCGTTCCCGACAATTCCTCACAATTTCAGCTTTAATCTCTTTACGATATTCAACTGAAGGTACTTGCTTTGAGAATAATCTCGCATCAAAGTCAGCTTCGCAGATGATGTTAATAACTTCTTCCACCTCATTCCTTCCAACAAAAGATTCTATGATACTTAAAGATACAACTAACGACTTGTTTAGCACACCAGATTGGCTCTTGTGTATTTCATGTCCCATTTCCGTCAATGAAGATACGGATTTAGCTATAGTTCCACTACTACCAGCCGGATTTCGGCGTCCATACTGTTGTCCATCGGAACAGTTCATGACAATAAGAGATGTTTTTGTTGAATTTACTGTTGAATTATCCTGTTTGAAGCTACATCTGTGTTGTGTGACAACAAGAGTTGGGTAAATAGTTGCATATGTTATGCTCTATTAAAAATTTCCACATTACACAATAATTACACAAATGGCTAAAATGTATTTCGTAAATTGCTTATATATTTTAGAGCCAGTATCATACATCATGATGTATTCATTTCTTGCATGTCATACATCTGTTACCCCATTCAGAGTTTTTGGGACATATTACTTGTTATGTCTTCTGAGAGATTTAGTGGACACAACGCCATTTCGTTGATAGCA
This sequence comes from Odonthalia washingtoniensis, assembly GCA_032358235.1. Taxonomy (NCBI): domain Eukaryota; phylum Rhodophyta; class Florideophyceae; order Ceramiales; family Rhodomelaceae; genus Odonthalia; species Odonthalia washingtoniensis. Next base: position 2,553 of record JAULBU010035608.1, read on the forward strand.
TACAGGTGACAGAACGGCTTACGTTCACATTTAATTTTTTGTATCCCTTAATTTTTTCAATTGCTTTATTTTCGGATTGTGTAAATTTTTTATTATTTTCTGTCGTATGTTTACTTGATTTTATATTAAAAAATAGTATTGGAAGTTTTTATGGCAATAGTACTTTTTTAGATTTCTCAACATTATTCAAATCTGCCGTTACCATAATTCAGTGCGAGAAATGACCGTTGTGTGCCTTTTTCAATTATTAGAATGTGAACTAATCAGCAATTTATGTGCCGATTTCATACAATTCCAATATCTGCTTTTCCCCCATCAGCGCACATTTCCGTCAACAAGTCAACTATAAGCGATCAACTTGCAACGATGATCCCAACACGATGACAGTTCACTCATTCTGGACATTCAACACGACTCGTACATGTCAGTTCCTATCGCGATGAACTTATTGCATACGTCAACATTTTAGCACAGGTAAGTATTCATTATGTATTAATGCATTCAAACATTTTAGTATAACTCCGTTCATAATTGTTAACCTTCCTTTACCTTCACTTTTTCTTCTGATTTTCTTTTACAAGTTACTTCTCTTCTTCGACTACCCTGGTGCAGCTAAATAGCTTTTTGTGCATTCCTTTTCCGTTTATGGTTTCATACTCTAATTCCCATTTCACGATCTTTTTATATTCTATTTACTAACTTTTGTTTTATTCTTTATATTTATTAATGTCAATTCTATAAATCTGCAGATCTATATGGTGCATCTCTTCACAGAAAACCCATGGATATGAGAATGAACAATTTCGTTTTATATATATATATATCATATAACATGATATTATAATATATACTTATTGGATGCGTTTCTTGGTCATTTCTTATGGTGGTATCCTTCTTCTATTGCATAGTTTCTACTTCTTTTCACTATTACCTATTCCATATAATTTATAATAGCTCCACATCTATCACGTTTTTTATTATTACATTTTTTATTAATGAGCTTTTCTCTTATTTTTATCAGATTGTTCCATTTGTTATCGCATGATATCACAAATAATAAAAATATTAATATAGTGTATACCATAAGTGATATACATGTGTTGCAATGTATATTGCTATTATTCTATATATCATTCCCATATTCCATCATATCAATCATATATATAACAGATATATATCAGAAAACGCAATAACCATCCACGTTCTCGTTGATCAAATGCTTTAGAAATGGATGAACCATTGAAGATTTCATAAGGCATATGAATGAATTAATGTAGTGTACATACACTCAAACATTCAACCAATGAATGTGAAATTCAATGTGACTTACATTACAAACTACATATTTCGCACTATTTTATGAATTATTAATTTAATGCATCATACACAATGTGTATACATAACTATGGTTACGAGCCTAGATTACATAGACAAAAATATCCTGTGCATGAAAGAAAATTTCAATGATACATTGGTGTAATTTTTCAAACAATGAATGTTGACTCCGACTACTGCTTCCATTTATTCTCCGCCATCCGAATCGTACCCCTTACTCTTGCTCGGCATTTCTCACGCCTTTCAAAAGATATAATTGAACTTGGTCCAGCACAGTAATCATCCACATCATCATCTCCACGGTTACAACCATGTCTTGTCGTTTTCAATGGGGGTTCTGAATTTCTCAATGACTACCGCGTCACTTTTTGTGAAAATTGTCTTGCTCCACTGCGATTCGTCATAGCTCATCCCCATACAATGACAGATTACAAACCCCAGCAGACTGCTTTTCCATCCTTGTTATAAGCTGTAAGTTTTTAAACAAGTTCCCCCATACATTCAATCAAAATGAAACGGCGATGAGAAAAATTATGTACTGTAATAATACGTTTTCCTCCGTGTGAAGTTGCATTTTTCGTAAAAAATTAGATTTCTACCTTTTTACCAAAATCACTACTTTATATGGAGTCCAAACTTCATGAATTTTGTACCTTTATTTTGTATAGTTCCAAGTACAGCCTGTTCGCCGCACGCCCCATAATCATAGCCTTGTAACTATACAGTCTTCATAAATATAGTACTCCATTATATTCAACTTTTCCCCATGATCAAACAGTTATATTGGCATGATTTACATGACATTAATCATGTGTGAGTGCAACAGTTCATGCTTCCATTGGATTGGGAACTGTTTTACACATAATTTCATTTATTATATTACAGCTGAGAACTTTGTCTCTCTTAAACTTTAAGCAATTAACCACATTTAATTGTGTATGCTGTTTGTAAGAGGATTGTGATTTCTAATCACAATACTTTCAAGTATTTATTCAGTAATAGGATGTAATAGTTTCCGTTTCCGACACTCATATTGGTAACAATTATATTGTTTAAACCTATTTATTTATTTATCTTTCAAAAATCTAACAAGTGAAAACACAATTGGGGGAAGAAAAAAATAAAACTAGGTATTTCTTTAAATGATCACACCACTAGTTTCGGACCTCTCACTCAACATTTCATTTTATGTCCCGACATTGCCTCCAAATTTCAGCCGTTATATTTTTACAGTCTTCCATACTTGCAACTTCCTTTGAGAATAATCTTGCATCAAAGTCTGCGTCTCGGATGATATTGATCACTTCGTCAACTTCTTATATTCCTACTCGTCGTTCTAACATGCAGCAATATACAGCTAAAGACTTGTTCAACACACCAGCTTTTCTCTTGTCCATTTAAAGTCCAAGTACATTTGATTGCGTTGCAGAGACAGTGAAATTTTCGGTTGTACCCACCGACGGTCGCTGCCCAAATCTTTTTCCATAAGAAGAATCCATAATATAACAAGCTGCTTAGTTGTGTGACTTTTCCTGGTCACCGGTAGAAATATGTCGGAACAGGAGTTAGGTGAATATATGAAGATGTTATGCACTATGATGAAAATGACAACTTAATACAATTTTGAAATAGTCTGAAGTAAAATTCGTACATGCATTATTTTTCAGAGACAGTGTCACACTTTCTGAAATTTCGATATTTGACACCATAGAATTCACTACCTCCATTCCCAGTAATGTTAGCCACAATAAAAGTGATGTATTCCGTGTTTTTGAGAACTTCATCTCCCTGATTTGCTAACGCGACAGATCATTTACCCTACAGTTATTTCTTTTCGTTAGTTCATTTTCGAATAATAGTTTTTTGATTACTTTCGGAAATGTGTTTTCCAATTTTTTAAATATAGTAATATTGCAAATTTTATTGACATTAACTCATTTTCCAATTGTCAACAAAATACAGGCCTGTACATTTAATCAACCGTTTCGGTGCCCTTTTCCCGTTATTTAATGAGGAAGGAATTTTTGTGCCAATTTCACATAATTAAATTACCTGGTTCTTACCCCATCAAAATTAATCATTCTGACATTCTCCGTATTTTCTCCTCCCCATCAGCATAGTTCATTCGCCAACTTTCATTCATCTTCGATCAACTTTCAACTATCAGCACCGCGCATTGACATTTCAGTCATTATCGATATTCAACCTACCCCGTTCAACTTGCCACATTGAGTGACGCGCAATGGACACTATTACATGCAATTATAACTACAGCCATTAAACTTGTAATACTCGGTGCCGCACAATGAGAGGTCAGTCATCATATATGCAAATTCAACTGCATGCACAAAACATTTCGCAAAGGTACGTATCCCTCTATATTTTACTCATAGCAACATTTCATAATTATTGCATTCATATTGATTTGCAGTTCTTTTCATTAATTTCATCATCTGATTTCCATTGGCAGGTAACGTTTTTCCTTTCACTACCCCAATTCTGCGAATAGGTTTGTACCGTTTTCTTCTATTTCTCATCTTTTATAACCACATTCTTATTTCATGTTCATTGATATACCAATTACTAACTACATTTCTATTAATGATTTTTCTATATGTGATTTTCTTATTTCAGCAGATCAAAATGGTACATATCGTAGCAGTGATGGAATGTCATTCCAGTCGTATATCCTGTGGATGTGAAACTGTGAACGTTTCGTGTATATGGAATCTATGTATTTTCAATATCTTGTTTTTATTTTCTTTCCCTTTTCCCTTTCTATCACATTTCGTATTAGTACCATTTCTTGTTATTTCGTCTGTTTCTTTTCTTTATGATATTTTTCAATTTCACGTAATTTGATACCATAATTATTAAAATTAAATATCACATGTATACTTTAATTGGTATACATGTATCGCAATTTATATTTCCCATATTCTATATAGCTATGATAGATACCGCGTATAACATCTTATTATTTAAATATATCACACATGTATCCATCACAAACCGTGGTAACATCCACTTTTTCTTTCATGGGCTGAATGATTTTTTCGATTCCCCATTCACGATTCCACGCAGAAAATGGATGGAAACTTGGATTTCTCATGCAGTGTTACATTCAACAGATGAACTGCGCAGTCAATATGCATTTGATTTTAAACTGCATTTTTCGTAGGATTTTATGAAGTATTCATTCACTCTCTCTTACACGATGTGTACTTTGCAGTAAACATACACAGAAATGTCAGGTGTTTGAAAGAATTTTTCAATGTTAAATCTGTGCGCTTTTTGGACCAATGAAAGGTGTACTGTAGTAATTCTTCCATTTATTTTCCACTGTCCACAAGTAAATTTCTACGCCCCATACTTTAAAACCTACAGTACGTGGAAACTACAGTTAATGGCCCATACAATTTATTTTTAAATTGTGTAGATATTTTCTTCAGTTACCATCCGTAACAATTCAAACACTGTAGTTTTAGTTATGTAGCCTACACGGACCCCCAAAATTTTCATGGCCTAGTAGATATTTACTCCACCCAAAAACTACGCCATTTGAATGGAGCCATTCAATTCCGAAAACACAGACGGATCCGAAAATGACATCAATAAATATAAAGAATATAAAAAAGTTGGTAAATAGAATATGAAAATATCATGAAATGAGAATTAGAGTACGAAACCATAAACGGAAGAGGAATTCAAATAAACCTATTTGCCTGAACCAGGGCAGTCGAAGAAGAGAAGTAACCTGTAAATGAAAATCAAAAGAAGAAGTGAAGGTAAAAGAACGTTAACAATTATGAACGGAGTTATACTAAAATGTTTGAATGAATTAATACTTAATGACTACTTATCTGTGCTAGAATGTTGACGCATGTAATAAATTCATCGCGAAAGGAACTGATATCTATGAGTCACTGTTGAATGTCCAGAATGAGTGAACTGTCATCATGTTGGGATCATCGTTGCAAGTTCATCGCATATAGTTTTGACTTGTTGACGGAATTGTGTTCTGATTGGGAAAAAGTAGGTAATGGAATTGTACAAAGTTGTCACATAAATTACTGGTTATTTGAAATTTTAATAACTGAAAAGGGCACACAACGGTCAATTTGTGCACTGAATTATGGTGAAGGCAGATCTCAGAAATGTTGAGAAATTGAAAAAATACTATTGCTAATAAAACTTCCAATATTATTATTTAATATAAAATCAAGTAAACATACAACAGAAAATAATAAGAAAAGTGCACAATCCGAAAATAAATCAATTAAAAAGTTAAGGGATCCCAAAAATTAAATGTGAACGTAACCGTTCTCTCACGTGTATGCTATCGCCGAAATGGCATGGTGTTCTCTAAATACCTCAGAAGACACTACAAGTATAGTGGCCTTAAACACTCGGAATGTGGATGCAGATGCATGACACGCTAAAAATGGATACATCATGATGTATGAAAATGGCTCTACACGGTGTGGAAATGACATACGGTGTCTACAAGATCCATACTGTAGTATAGTTTTGACTGCAAGGTGTATACATCTACTATCATGGCCGTTTCATGCTGTTTAAACCTATTTCAGAACTTATTCCATTATCGAAAGTTGAAGATATTATTGTAACAGGAATAAAAGGTAATCCTCAAGTTAATGAGAATCATTTACTGTTCTGAAATCAGTTATGGCGAATCTCAGTGGAGCCAAAAAACGTTCGGAAAGACTGTTGAGGTCACAGTGGGAAATTCGGAGCCCCAATCGAAAGCGGCGAGAGTGTGTAGTTGCGTAAGTGATGATGCGGCAGATGAAATCGGTGGGCCTAGTTCTACCATGATTGTGTAAAGGCGTGGTGTTGGTCAAGGACGGTGTAGAGGTAGAGTTCGTGGAGTTCGTGGAAACCGAAGAGGGTGTAATGGTAGATTGAGCGGGATTGATACAAAAGAATCTTCATCTATGAGTGGTATTGATGAAGTGAACAATCACAACAAGGAAGATATGTATTACAGAATGGATAGTGATGTGATTGAAAATACTGCCGAAAATTGTAAAAACGCTATCGATGTGGGTGTTGCATTGGACGAATGTTCGTCTGAACAAGAGGAAGTAAATTTGGAAGACTTACGTCGGTTGGAAGAAGATGTTCGAACACTAACTGCAGAGAATGGAAGACTTTCTGTGTTGATGAAGGAGTACAAGGTTTCGGGCAATCAGAAAGCCAGGGAGGTGTTGAGTAAAGAGGTTTAAATCAAGGCTCTGCAATCGGAATTTATGAAATTTGATTGAATGAATGTTGAAATAAAAGGAATGGTGCACAGTTTAGAAGTTCTAGATCAAGAACTTCTTAAAAACATGGGAGATAGCAACAAGAATCGTAGAAATTATGTGAGAAGGATGATAAGGCAAGTTCCAACGAAATATTTGGGGATTGAACTGGAAGTAGACCTGAGAATGCAAAAGTGGGGAATCAAGATAACTTGCAAATTGGACGCATATAATGAGCGATATGCCAGAAACGGGACTAACAGAGCAGACATTGTAATGGAGAATGGCATATAATGGTCAGACGATTCAAAGATTTACCAACACCAATGAGCTTTCTCTGCAATGGAAACAACAGATATGTCACCTCCATCGACAGAGAGAAAGATATTATATGTTCATTACTTAGAGCTGAACTTTCATGCGGTGAAAGCGTAAAAATATATCGGACATAAAAATTGAGGGATGAAGTTGTTGAAGAGCAAAAAAAAGTTCTTTATTTAGAGGCGCGTTTGAGACAGTGGTTATCTGAATTTTGTAGTGTAAGGAAAAGAGCTGCAAAATACATATTCTTTGAAGCACTTGGCTATGGCTCTCTACTATCTAGATTCAATTAGAATTAATCCGGTGCAACGGAACGGAGGGAGTTGGAAACTGCTGTCGCAAAGTGGAAAGTAATGAAAACCAATAAAAACGGTGTCCTGGACATGTCTTGGTGGATTACTGCGGACCTTTCAGATATTAAATTACGGGAATGCGGTAGTTCTTTTGAAATTTATGTTGACCGATATGACGACAATGAAGAAATGTCGAATCTGTTTAGAAACAAGATTGGTCCTGCGGTATTGCATGATTTCATTGGATATATCCCGGATAAAGAAGAAAGAGACATTGTGGAAGGGACTGTAATGAGTATTCCTCGCGTAGATGCGTGGATTTGTAGCTGTGTCAAATTGCTAAATGTGAAAGAATATCGTGAGGGAGGTCGTTAGAAAGAATTCAACCAATTGTTTTCGAAATATGTAAAAGTGGCGATGGAACAGTTAATTGGGAAAATAAGAAGGTGTGTAGAAGAATGGGTCCCTATAGAGTTGAAAGTACCGGAATGTGTAGAGGGACAGGAAGAACGTGTTTTCAAATAAATGGAACGTGACGCCACAATAATTGGTACTACGAAAAGTCCGAAGAAACATTTTATATCAGTACAATCAATATGGATTCGACAGTACATCGGAACGCAGTGTGGAATTATTCTAGACTGATATATAGCAAAAATAGCGTCTGACTGGAAAATTATTGATAAACTTGGAAAGCCGTACAACAAAGGACCAGCACGAAGTACTTTATTTGGATATGAAGCAGGTATTGAAGTGAATGGAAAAGGGACGAAGATTTAGACTGACAGAACATCTAATATGAAATGAAATAATTTATACGACCAAGGTTTGAAGGTTTGTAGAAGAATTGGTCCCTGAAGAGTTGGAAGTACCGCAATGTGTAGAGGGAGAGGAAGAACGTATGTTCAAATAAATGGTACGTGACGCCACAATAATTCTTACCACGAAAAGTCCGAAGAAAAAGTTTATATCTGTACAATCAACCTAGTTTCGACAGTACATCCGAACGCCGTGTGGAATTATTCATGACTGCTATATCGAAGAAATAGCGTATTACTGGAAAAGTATTGATAAGTTTGGAAAGCCGTACAACGAAGAACCAGCACGAAGTACTTTATTTGAAGTTGAAGGAGGTAATGAACTGAATGGACATAGGGACGAGGATTTGGAATGACATAACATGTAATGTGAAATAAAGTAATGTATACGACCATGTTACGTGGGTAATTATCTTCGTCATCCTCGCCAGTATCAGTAGGTAGAGATCTGAACGAATCCCTTTCCCTGTAAAAACGATTAATGTAGAACCGTTTCTTCTACTATGGAAACTGTTCAGTGAACGAATCAATTCCAAAGTTTGACGGCAATACATGTAATGATGAACATATGGTATCGAAATCAATGATACCGTACCACTCTCCTGTTTCTAAAATAATTTCTATGGGACTTGTGTATGCCCCATGTCTTTTGTAGTCAACCTCATCAGATGTAGCCCATCGAAGGAATATGCAGTTGAGAACTTTATCTGCATTTTCCAGAGGCTGAGTGGATTCCATGTATCGTACGAAAGCCAAATTCCTCCAGTCTATAGCACGGTATTGTTTTGTATGGAATCGTCTGTGTTTCCGGGAATGAATGCCTACTTCCAAGAGGTGAATGTGTACGGATGCCCCATCGAAAAATTAATTTTTTGGGCTATATGAAAGTGCGCATTAGATATATCGTAATTTGGGCATTCAACGGTCGTAGAAATTTCTCTGGGCTTTCATTTGATTGAAAAGATATATATATTTTTGAGGGCCGGGAATTCACTGTCTAGAGTTACGTACAGTTCCAGGAATTGAATTGAAAAAGTGATGAGAGCCGCCATTTTTGGCATTGCTGGAAATTTTTTCAAATTTATTTCAATGGGAATTTAATGACAGCAGTGCGGTTATCGCCGCCAGAAATAGCGAAAATATGGAATCGAAGCCAAAATGACAACAGCAATGCAAGTCGTGAAGGAATTGAATGCCGACTTTCAACAGGTGAAAGGGTGCCATCCATCCTTTTTGATCAAATATTTCCATTGTTCCCCCATCGGGGGTAGTAAGGGGGAACAATGGAAATAATTTATATAAATTTAATTGAAGTCACAGTTTTAGTCCCATTTGATCAAAATATCAGTCAACAATGGTTAGGAAACCATTGCCGACTTCTCCCTCTCTTATTTCGTCAACTCCATATACTTTAGATGTGCTTACAATGGTTTCCGTAAGGACGGTTCGGGTTATGAGGGGATGGTGCAGTAGGAATCGTCGCAGATCGTGTGTTTTCCCATCCTGTTCTTCCTTTGGTAACCGAGTTTTTTGTTTAGAGACTAAAACTGAGCCAAGTATTTGTTAATGAGAAACGGTAGATACGAAACCTTCAGTGAAGGTTTCGTATGTACTTCGTTCTTAATCAAAAAATATTTGGTTCAGTTTTAAGATGAATTCCTGACATTATCCAGCAACACTGTTATGTTTTTCTGTTGCTGCATGAGGTATGTAGAAAAGGAGGACCACGTAGTGATGTAGTGGAGGCGTAATAGTACTACGCTCGTCCGGTGGAAAGTATCATATGTATTACATCTGCTATATTCGAGTGTACGAGCGTAGTACTACTATAAATACACTACTAGTCCTGAATTGTTTATTAATTAAGCGGGGATTTTCATAAAAAACCATACAAAGTAGACTTTGTTCTTTAAATAATTTATTATTGGAAGAATGAGGTTTGGTTTGTATGGTTTCTTATGACTATGGCCCCTCCGTATGCTGAAAAATTTTGTTAATGAGTATTGTGTTTGAAGAAAAGGTTGAAGCACAGTCATTGACAAAAGAATGGATGTGATCTTGTGGTGAAGGCAACATGTTTGTTGTTCGGGGGAAATAATATTGCATATTGTGACAGCCTAAACCTTCCCTTTTTATACAAATTTATTTATTTTTGCATTGTGCACAAAATGAACTAGTTGAAGACCTTTGGGAAATGCGTTAGGTGTTAATGAAAGTGCATTGGTGTACTAAAAGTCTAGAATGAGATATGTATGATAAATATAATATTACTAAGGGGGAAAGGAAGTAAAATAACTAATCGACCTCAACATGATGAACATGGTCGTCACCGTAATCAAGGGATAGTTCGCCGCCCCTTGTGATAGGAAATAAATCCCTAACCTCTAAAGTCTGGTACGAAGCTACTGCTTCATCAATTCGCAACTTATTATTTTGCACGAACATATAATTCTGTACCTTTGGATTCTTGGCTCTTTCCATACGGGATGCTTTATCACCGGGGATATAGTTGCAATCTATAATGTACCTTGTTACACACCAAGGATCAAGAACGATCCAACATCTTTTCCTTGTACCAGAGGCGGCGGTAAATAGATGTGTACAATTTTCAGCGTACTTGAGGAACTGTTTTTCGTTACAGAAAGGCAACCCCAACCATATGATTTTGTAATAGAACTGGTACCACGTAAATTTCCCTAAATGAATGTCCCGTAGTATAAGCCGACAATGGCACCTTCAGCGAACGGTCTCTCTGCGAAACCACCTAAACCAGCCTTTCCGTGCTTGATTTTTGATGACTGAACTGTCAGTCCCAAAGCACCGGATTCAATTGCACACAACGCCTCTTTTAGTATTCCATCAAGATCGAGCTTCCATGAAATTTTCCACTTATTCCACTCTATTTCGGTACTGTTTTTGTATAGTTTTGGATCCCGACGAACTGGGCAATGAAGTGGCGCATATATTTCGGGAAAGTCTGAACGACGATGGGAACTCCAGCCGGAACAACCCATACGTTCATTCTTCTTTTGACCTCAATTACATCCAATTCTCATAGTAATACTGTGGAATGAATTCTGCCATGATCTGTGCCGTAAATATCTGAATTAGAGTTCAGTAATTAACGAGCGACAAGTGCAACCAAGGGAGTCGTTGAATGATCTAAACAACTATCACCTTTATCACAACCAAAAACGTTTCTGTGCTTATGCAGAAGCATACATTCCATTGCCACAGGAAATGTACCGGCACAAGGACCCACAGAAAACTCTCCTGGTTTCGTAAACTTCTCGATGATACCCATCATCCATTGTCTTGATTTTTGCTGCAGTCGGAGCATTTCCCGAGGACCCATTTTCATGGTGTGTAACGGTAGGTAGATTCTTTCGCTGTTAGGGACTTTGTGAAAGTTCCTCATTATATTACACCTCTATAGATGAACACTGTGGATTGTCCCTAGATGTGTATAGTTAATGTTTTCCAATGCATATTTGAAAACCATACCATTCTTCTAGATATTTACTGTTTGTTCAACTACAAAGAGATGAGACAATCTTTGTAACCTGGGATAAAAATTATAGTAACCTCTTTTCTTTGTGTGGTGGGTGAAATTTTTCCCACTGAGAACACTGGTCCTTCTAGTTCATCTTCGTCATACTCATCATCAGTGTCATCTGCCTCGTTTACCTTGACACATTTTCCAAAATTCTAGTGACTAGAAGAGGTCAACCCAACTTGAAAACTGCAATGTGGAGCAAAAATGTGAGCATTGCTCCCGTTGGACATGGCCTTTCGACAGAAGGTCACGAACTATTCCATGTCTTCATGATTGAATTGCTAATGATCTGAGTTTGCACGTCCTTGATCGAACCTCATGTTGTACGGAGGGTCAGTGAGAATTAGATCGGAATTCTGTTCAATGCACTCACCGTCCAGGTCCTGATGAACTTCCACAAGATACTGGAAAGAGCAGTCGTAGCAAGAATATGATTGCTTCATTGATTTTCTCAACTCGTCAAAATCATGTTGTCCAGCTTGTGATTGGTTGTTGGAAGTTGCTGGTTCAAGCTCATCTTCATCTTTCAAGTTCGGTTCTTCCTCGGAATTATCTGACTGTGGTGGTGAAGGCACCTCTGCTTCCGTAACATTACCAGTTAGTTATAACTTTTTTGGTATCCGTCTCAGATCTTTAAAGCTGGAAGGTCGTTCTCGCTTTGCTGTACCTGCTGTTTATTTTGTCTCTATTGTTGCAGACGTAAGGATAGTTGAAGGCGTTGATGTAGGATTCGACTGTAACGTCACAGTTTCATTGTCAGGCACTTCGATTACCGCAGATGTGTCAACTTCTGGAACGTCGATGTTTAACGCTTTTGAGACGGATTCTGGGATGTTTGCAATGCATTGCGGGAGTTTGGAACTGATTTCTTTGTAGATGAATGGTTGCATTAACAGGACTATTTCTCTATCGAATTCCAATTCGTACATCAAAACGTTGACGAAGATTACTCGAAGTCTTGCAAAGAAATCTGTTGTGTTGTATCGGTAGGCCTGATCCTCTTGATTTCTTCGGTTCCAAGCTATAGGGCATACCAAATCTTGGTTAATAACGTGGCCATAATCTTCTGTGAAGGCATCGTATTGAGTTAAATGGGAGAAATCATTAATCCTGGACTAAATTGGTACGAAAGTTGGTCTTGGATAGTCGTAGTACATATACGGAGAAAACAGTGTACTAACCAGTGATATGTTCAATGATTTTGCAAGTCGATCCCAAGCTTTAAAAAGTGTTTGACAGACGAACACAATCCTCGTACCTGTGAAGTGTTTAATGGCCACTAATTTATTTGTTTTGTAGCCTGCGAGAAGATTCGATAGAAGAGCAACACTATGAAATTACAGCATACACTCAAACGTTGATGGCGTTGACATGTTGAATGGATTGTTTTTTGGACGTTTGGATGTTGATTGGAT
>JAULBU010035619.1:0-13841 GCA_032358235.1 Odonthalia washingtoniensis
TATCATCCATATCACCACCGACACATTTTCTATGTTTTTGGAAGAAGCATACATGCAATTGCCACATAAAATCTACCAGCACATGGATCCACAACCAACTCACCAGTATGGGTAAATTTCAGGATAATAAATCATCCACAGTCTTGAATTTTGCTCTTGTCTGAGCATTGATCTTCGACCGGAAGACTTCGTCTGAGATAGAAGGAATACCTTTTCGTCGATAGGGACCCTTGGGATGTTATTCATTTCATTACATGTTCCGGGATGAACAGAAGTAATGAAACCAGAACTACTGTAGTTTATCCTTTTCAAAGCGTGATTCCATACCAAATTATTCTTTCAGAAGTGTACTGCATGTCCAACCACGGAGAGAATGTGAGACGGGGTGTTCTTGGATGTGATGCATCGTAACCACTTGTCTTCGTGTAATGGAGCGGTGTTTCCTCCACACTGAAAACACTTATTTGAGTTTTGTATCCTTTTCCAACTTCATCTTCTTCAGGGTCTTCCAATGGTATTAATTCCTTCTTCGACTTAATATGTTGAACCCAGGAAGAAAATTTCATTGCCGAACAAAAAATATGCGTATGACTTCCCGGTGTCAAAACAGTTTCCGAGAAATGTACCAATTCTTTCATGTCATCTACTGTGAACTTATCGTGATATGTATTTGGATAATCGTTGATATATGTAACGGTGTAAGGAGGGTCTTTTAGAATGAAATGAACATTATCTTGTAGAGTCTGACCCATATCATATTCATGTGTGTCAGTGAGGGACTGAACATCGCAGTCATAGCAGCAATAGTAATTCTGCATACTTATTTTCAGCACTTCCATCGCTTTCAATCCCATTGTAGTCAGCTCATTTGAAGGTGCTGGTTAGGCATCATATTCCTCCTTAACTTCTGTCTCTATATCCGAAGATTGGTCTGGGATATTTCCATTTCTTTGTTGCTCACAACCTTACGTTTCGTCATTTTTTCCAATTGTTCGGAAGATCGTAAACCTTTACGCTTACCATTACCTGTTTCCGATTCCCCAGAAGGCGAAATATCCTCATCAACGTCTACGACAATTTCCACGGTGTTACTGTCTGGAACGTATAAGTTGAGAGGCTCGGAGACATGACCTGGTATACCAGAAAAGAATTACAGCAATTCCGAACTGTTTTGATTACAAAAGAAATGTTCCAGAATTGGACTTGATTACATGTTGGAACCGGGGTTGTACAACGAAATGTTGCACAATATTTCATGTAGGTTGGTATAACATGAAGATGTGATGTAACGAAATTCTGTGTCCATTCTGTTTGTTCAATTCCAAGCTTGTTTGGGCACCAATTATTCGATATTGACTGGTTCATCATATACCGTAAATTTTTTGTCTTGAGTAACGGGAGAAAAACTTCGTTCCCGGGAGAAATGAGTTCAAATATGTATGTTGCTGAGTTGTAGAAGATGTACGGTGACATCATTGTACTGACGAGAGGAATGTCGATTGATGTTTCCAGTCGTGCCTACACCTTTAAAATTGTTTAAGAAACAAACCCTATTCTAGTACCAGTGAAATGTTTCATGCTGAGAATATTTCTATTACACGGCTCAGAAATTTTTCTCGACATGGTGTTGGAGACAAATGAAATGCTGTGGTAAAAGAGAAAAAATTCAAAAGTTGTTGGGATAGACATGTTGAATGGGTTTCGTATTGGTCTTTTCAGAGTTGAGTGGATGATCATGTGGATGAATGTTGTACGAACTAAGAAACGAGTCCAAGTAAAGTTGTCAGTGAAGTTATCAATAAAAATTTGCAGTGTGCGTTCATCCCTACAACCATATGTGTGTATGGCAAGAGACACACGGACTATATGACGCACTTGTTGAGAACCCATTTATGCTAGGATCTTGTCACCATTAGCTCCTATAGACTCGAATACCGATTGATTCTAAATCTTCATTCAGTCATTCACCTTGCTTTCGAAACGTGTTTTATGCCCTTAGAAACCGGATCTTCATGGAACCTCAACCATTGCAGGTAATTCTTGGAGTTTACATTCCTTCAGTTGAAGATTTATTTGAAAGATGAACCGGAGAAACTGTCAATAAAAAGAAACCGGCAGGAATCGAGTGAATTCAGATTCAGGGGCTGAATCTTTCCCGGTAGAGCATTTTACAGTAGAGGTTGAAGATGACATGTTGTATTGTTGCTCATTTCTGTGTTGAAATATGAGTTTAAAACTGCTGGGAAATGAGATGTAGAATGTTGAAATTGATAGTGAACTTGTTGTTGAGAGATTTTGATGTAGAAGAATATATGGAGTGCGAAGTTGCTGTTGAAATGATCAAGTTTTACGGCGCTACTTTTTTTTGACGTGATGCGTTTTGATGTTTCTTACTGATATGACGTTTTTGAAGAAATTGTTGCTGCAACGGTATGATGAAGATTGTGGGAGGTCGTCTTATTAGAGTAGAGGCGTAATCGTCTATGTTTATGGTGGAAGAATAGGAAAGAAAGTGAAGAAGGTAATGTAACGGAATTAGTACCGCAATATTATGTCCGGGAAAGTTATATAATGTTTTGATCCGGTAGAAAATAAAATATTTAATTTTCCGCACGGCGTCGTGGTGGGCCCGTTTCTATTACTGGAACAGACGAAGAAAAAATGTTAAAACTTTCCTCTATACGGAGGCCGAAAATTTGCAGGAACTTAAATAATTGATTTTTTGGTGTCTACAATAACTCGCTGGTTGAATCGCAATCCCTCAGTACCGATTGCTAACCCAAGACTTGTACGGGGTTGCTGAGTTTCTTAGGCAATTCTTGCAATCTTCGCTTATTTTCTCAAGTTCCTACATGATGCCCTCTTGCAGATCGTTCGTGGTCGCTCTTTACAATAATTGGTACTTTGCCCTCACCGACGGATGTCCGAATCCCCTGTGGATTCTTCTCAGGCCGTTTTCAGTCTATAGCACATAAGGAGTATCTCTTTCAGACCAACGATGGATGAAGAAATAGTTCTCTAATATAAGTGGTTGTTTTAAATTGTCGATATGTAGGAAACTACCATGCAAACTGATGTCTAAGTTATTCTTCAATATGTCTAGATTAGAAAGTAGCGAAGGGCATTCATGCTTCACTATCACAAACTAGACGTCAATGATGATTCATAATTTGGTAAACAGTATTTGTATCGTAGCTTCACCGATGACTTCTCCTAATCCTCCGATTCCTTTCAATCCTTTCTTGGTTGATTGACGTATTGGTATTTTTTGCCCGAACTCCTTTTGTTACGCCAGGTATTGGAACTGGATCATCCCTGATCTCTTATTTGCACCCTTGTCTATAGTTATCCCCTTGAATTCCTCTGCATCATCTTTCTTCAATAGTCTATGCATCGTCAGTAATGCTACAGCCATATCTTCTTTATAAGTTCGTCCATGTATGAAGGCGTTATTCGATAACGTGACTTCAAGTGTTGATGCATCTTCATCAGTCATCATTATGATCTCATCTTCGTTATTGTCCTGTTGTAACCATCTGGTGTCGTCGGCATCATGCTCATCTTCATCACAAATTGTCATGTTGACAACAGACGCTAAGTCTTCGATGGTTAAAATGGCATGGGGATGGTTCGCATTCAACTTATCGATAGCTGCCTTTACTTGTTCTTTGCTATGTTTTGATCTCTCTATGTGATCTTCCCCACAGACGAAGCACCCTTGATCCCTTTTATCCAGTCAGGGCATAATCTCTTGGTATGCGGGGGATAGTCTGATCTACTTGTATTTTTACTACTTGTCCATGGTTTCTTTGTATCACGCTTTGCACTTCCTCCATAGAATTTTCCAATAAAGTAGTTAGATCCAGCTAAGTCGGGATCTACCAAACAAATTGTATTGCTACCCGCTGAGCTTGGTTCGTCGCCCAATTGGTTCGAAATTCTATTTACGGCTTCTAGACTTGATTTCAGCATCCTGTCTCGGAGGGTGATTTTCACGCTAGGTATGTCTACCGCAGTCAAAAGCCTGCTGCGAAAGAAGTTGTCTAAATGGTATGTCGCATCCAACTGCTTTTGGAGTGATCCTAAGTTGGAAACAAGCTTTCGAAACACGCTGACCTCTGAGTCGTCTGGTGAATCTGTCATCGCTTTTGATAGCGGCATCGTTTGCCATTTCTTCAGTATGCGCACCCTCTTATCCTCCGAGGTGTAATATTTCCTCAGATCCGCCATGGATTCATCATATGTCTTCCAATCTTTTGCCTTTGTCTAGAAATAAGTTAGAGCGTCATTGGAAAGCATCACTGGAACTGCTTTCAACTTTTCTTCCTGATCGACTCCGCACATTGTGACCATGGTTTCGAAAACGGAAATGGTATTATCCAGACCCTCATCCCAGCTACCCGAAAACCTATGCTTGCCTACAAAATCCAGCATCAAGCCGCCGATTCCCAGTCCTTTCATTCTTGTCTGGTCACTTCTTCTGTCGTCTCCTTTTAGTCCCCGGGTAGGGAATCTTGGCAAAGAGTTGTTGGTTTCTAACTCGCTTCTCTCATTCTCTCTTTTTCTTTTATGATCCCATGAGTCACTCCTGCCTCTCACTTCGTTGCTGTCATCGCTTGGTGGACCGTCACCAGGGGGATCCTGGGATTGGTGAGAAATTGTATTCTACTTCTCTACTTTCTGGTTTATCGGTCTGGAATCTCTTCTTTCTATATGGATGAAGTGTTCTGGTTTGATTACGTGGTTGAGTTCCTTTTGTTACAGTTCTCGTTCTTCTGCCTTTTCGATCTTCGCTCTTTCATTCTTGGTAACATATCCTATTGGTGGATACCAGTCCCTCTACAGCACATTTATTATATATTGTGCTCTAGATACTTTCTTACTAATACCCACATATACTCCTCTTGATCTTAGTAGGTGGTGCCACTTGGTTATTGTTATTCTATTCCAAAATAGTATGATCTGGTATCTGAACGCCGTAATGAAATAGTACCAAAGCTCTTCTGCTTTTAGGTCAATTTCATTGTATGTTTTATACATACCTTCTGTATAGTTCATAACCTCTTTTAGGTGTTCTTCTTTTTCTTCTGCTGTGGACTCATCGGGATCGGATCTGGGGTCGTCTGTGATATTATGATATGCTTCGTCGTCTTCTTCAATTCCTTCCTTTCCCAGTTCTTTGCTGGAATCGAATCCGGGGTCGAAGCGCGCGGAACTCAATGCCTTTTCTGGTGATTGTGATTCTTCCTTATCATCTATCATGAAACTCGGGGGAGGGATTGTATTTTTCTTTGGAGCTCTCCCATCTTTTAATTTCTAGGGGAATTCCGCGCTACTTTTCTCTTGGCATAGAGATTTCCTTAATTCGTTACTATTTTTCTGTGCCTTTAGAACTCCTTCTTGCCTTTGTCTTTCTTTTCTTACTTTCGTCGATTGAGTCATCCTATATTATAAGAATAGTTTAAACTGTCAAATCCTTCAACAAAACAAGGCTACTTTACTAGTCTAGACAAGTTATTCAATAAAAGAGGTAAAGTGAGTTATAGCTATATGATCAAATAGGTAATACTCCCTTTCCGCGATTTTATTGACAGTACTGATACGATGAAGTATCTTTGCGGACTGGCAATAGAGGTAGTGCTAATATCTCCGTCGTTCCTTTTGATGAAAGGCTGAGAGATAACAGTTACGTTATCTTCGCTCTGCAGTTAGTCATCAACGCGCGGTAGGGTAGGGTTTTGGATCTGATCCCCCTTTTTGTACGGAGAGATTAGATCTAGTCGATAAACTGAAAGTCGGTAATTGTAAAAATCGTCAAAGTATCTACCTCTTTACTTTTTGTCATCTCACCTCCGCAAGGAGTGTTATGTATAGAAACTGGTTTAGATTTCCGACCGAGATCAAAACGAACACACTTGTAATAAATGATACTATTAGTGAGTGATCTAATTACTAAAGTAAATTCTACTAATTACAAAACACGTGTAAATCAATCTTCTGATTTCGTTATATGCATAAAGTCGATAAATTTCTGCATAATACTGTACGTGTAACACAAAATCTCGGATTTCGTTACATGCATAAATTCGGGAATTATTCACACTACAGTGCGTGTCGGATTGTCTTGCATTGTGTAACCGTCACCCCTTATACGCCACCCTTGTCATTACACTCTCTTACCCTACTTCCCTTTTTTCGCCGCCCATACTGCCGATATTTCTACATCCATGTGCTTCATCAATGTTCCTATCCCTTCTGTCTCTGCCTCGACAGACAGTCGTGGTCTCCATCTTCTCGTTTTCCACGCTTACTGCGTTGTGCTCTCCATCCTCTTCCTGCTTCCACCGTCACTCTTTATTGTGGTTTCCATCCTCTTCCTGCTCCCACCGTCACTCCTTCTATTCCTGTTCACACCGTCTTCCTAGTCTATTTTTTCCCACACACTTGTGTCTTCTCCCTAATCGTTTTGTTTCGTCGTCGTCTTCTTTTATTTTCTTCTGTTATCATCATCTTTATCATCCGACATATCATCTCTCCTCTCATCACACGAAGCTACTTAGTCAATGCTTACATTTGACACCAAATCTTGAACAATATCTCTGCGAATTGTGACCCTTGTCAGCGTATCGCCTGTGATCCTCTATGTTTTCGAGTATCATTCGGATCTGATTCATCACGCTTTAATGAGCGTATCTTCGTCGATATATTCTATATAACGATAAAAAACAAAACATGCGATACTTCACATCATGGACGAGGTGACCCATTTCAGCGCAACAACTCGTCTCAAGAACCATGAAACCCGTATCATTTGGAATGCGTTAATACGTTTCTGCATCTCGATCTACACAGGTTTTCTAAACCGTATCATGTAGATCAAGGTTCGAATTTGGGATCATCATTCGTAATATTGGCTTCCATATATGGAATCAATGTTTAGCGCACCAGGATAGAACCACACAATAGACTATCTATATGCGAACGCTATCAAGAACCAATCCGTTCAGTCGTAACGAAGATGATGTTGGAACACCCTAAGTCCGACTTCGAAATTGTATTAGCATTGGCTGTGAAATCGATTAATGACACAGCAGGTCCTGACGGGTTAGTACCATCCGTCTTAGTTTTTGACTAATTCCCCGTATGGACATACTTTATGCTTTCGGACGTAGACCAACAACAGACAATCGTGGTGAATTAGCTGATAAAGTCCGCACCCAGATGAAATTTCATATAGACAAAATGCGAGTTGCAGGAGCAATGAAACACAACGTCCCGAAGGGAACTGATGAATTATTTGAACAAGGTTATCAAGTTTTGGTGTGGCGAGAAAAAGCCGCAACAGCAAGAATGGTGAATACATGGCCCCATTTAAGGTAGCTTCATCTGACCGGAACATGAAACTGGTACATATTCACGATACGCCCAATGCTCCACTTCGACCCTTTTCATTCGCATCGGTGAAGCCTTATCTTTCACCAAATATGCTTTCATCCTCCTTCTTCATAAAAATCAACAATTCACTCCAAGATTTTAAACCTCCATCAATACAAGACCATATTTTCCTAACGTAAATCATCCAACTAAACGACCTACGGTCATCAATCCCTGATATGCTTCAAGCCAAACGAGACGAAATAAGAAACGTTATGAAAAGGGGAACTTTAAAAGTGGTTTTGAAAGAAGACATCCCCCTGAAGAAAACATTCTCCCAGGTCGTTTCGTTCTTTCTCTCAAGTCCAACATTGATGGCCAGATAAAACATAAGGTTCGCTTCGTAATAGGAGGACACCGAGATAAACTTAAAAGGTTTATGGTACACTCCTCCCAGACGCTATAGCCTTCTTTCATTCGATCATTACTGACATTAGAAACAGTTTTTGGGTTCGATGTTTGGACTTCCGGCGTTACACATGCCTACCTGCAATCAGCCATACCTATCGTCCATAACCTATTCCTAAACACTACTGTACCAGAATTGGAATTGAACTCAGATCAATGCCTCCAAATTCTTCAACCTTTATATGGTTTGTCTTAATATGGTGATCTACGGTTTCAAACACTCCAGAAACACCACATCAAGGACCGTTTTATCTTACAGCTGACCTCCGACCCTTCCTTCCACTACATGCTTGCAAATGATAAACTATCTGACATTTCCGTCACATACGTAGATGATCTACTGCGTGCTGGGGACACTAATTTTAAAGAACTATGAAAACAAACAGAGCAACCTTTTGACATGAAAGATTCAACCTCCTTACCTTTCCGAATTTTCAGGCTTCGAACTTAAACTCAACGGAAAATCATTCATGGTACGAACACACTATACCAAGAAGCTGCATAAACTGGAGATTGATGCAGCTTTTAGCATGTTTCGATCTATGAGGATGTGCCTTACATGGATTTACCATACAAGACCTGACTGCCTTTTCAAGATTTCGAGATTGGCACAGATCACGGAAGTAACGTTCACCGAATCGAAAGCTACTTGTCCCAAACATCTAAACGCCGCTGAACATAGCATTAATAATAACTTCCCTAAATTAGACCTATCAATTCTAAAATTAATTGGATATTCAGATTCTTCGTTCAGCAATAATTCAGATTTATCATCAAATCTTGGTTTTGTTATTCCCCTCACCGATTCCTCTTTAGAAGCTATCCCCCTAGCCTTCAGAAGTTTCAAGGCAAAGAGACTCTGCAGATCGGCATTGGCTGCAGAAGTCATAGCTTTCGCATACCTCTCCGTCGCGGCCTACACTTTAAAATTTAAACTTATCACATTAACACGACAGTCGATCAACTTAGAGATGTTAACAGACTCAAAATCTCTTTTCGAAGTCATCGCCCTTCCGAAAAACAACTTATGTTAGACATTTCTGCTGCAAGGATTGGTTTTATATACAAAAAGATCTCAAATATAGGTTTGGTCCGCTCAGAAAACAATCTGGCCGACAGCCTTACAAAACCTATGGCACAAGTAGCGTTGCGATCAATGCTTGAAATCAACCACCATACTTCTGACCCCTTGAAATGGATGATACGGCACTCTTCTGACACGCGAACACCCTTTTTCCTCTATCCCTTGCTTCCCTTCTTTACCTTTTCTCTGGTTTTTATACAAACGCTGCGACATTCTCCTTTTTTATTTTCCTTATCATACCATCATCTATAGATATCCATCTGATAACATATCAAATAAGATTGCAATCATACTTCCGCTTTGGATAACATTTATGGAGATCCACCATAACTTGTGATAACACATTTTCAATCAGACAATTTAATACTTTCTCTTGGTAGCATCAATGTGCAGAACACCCGAATTTCTGGGACTGTGTAAAGTACAGTAGTATTAATATATCTTATCAACAAAGGCAACACTATTTCTGACCTTCCTTCACGCTGGAATCCTCCACCTCATCCCTACTGGATCTTTACTGTACACGTTTCACTTCAAGCCTCAAAACCCAAATTACTACTGTCCTGTGTTCGGCTTCTTGACGTTCTCATTTAGTATAAGAACGTCACTTGGCACCTTTTTCTTTCCCCCTTTCTCTCCTTTTTGATCATTACTTTTTACGCTTTATTTTTACTAAACTGACGTTTGTATTAGTTGCCGAACCAGTGTTGTCACTAGTCACAAGAAGTCGCCTTAGAATTCGTATTGTTACGAGTTCCCACTTACGTTTGAATTACCGCTGCTGTCAGTACGGACTTCACTAGAAAAAACCCTTTGCTCACTCCGTCTCCGTCCATTGTCGCGACTACCAGGCCCCCTTTTCTTCCATCCTATTTGAACTGATTGCCTACTCAAAGCCTTTTCACACACTTTACTTGCTAACCACATATTATCATTGTTAGGAAATCTTATCTGCATATCCTCTTACACACACTGGAGCCACTTGCTTACACTAACGTACTCCCAAACTTTATCCGCTAACTGCATATTATCTTGATACAGTGCTCCTACCTGCATATCCTCCTACATCCCCATTTTTGAACTACACATACATAGATAACACTGTAATGTACGAACCACGACGTTGATTGTACAACGTCGCGTATAGTACCGTGCTGGTTGTGTGTATCCCTCGACAGAGGTTGATGAAGATATGGAATCATTCAACTTCACTTGCAAAATTGCACCTCTTGATATAGCTGTAGAACTTGGGAATCGTTATGATGATGACGATGAGCAATGACAGACTACACCAAGACCTAAAAATCGGCTACCAATGGAAGGATGTGGGAAGGACGACAGTGAATTGGTGGATATAATGAAGGGTGTAGCGCAGTCTATATCAGCTGGAAATAACACAAACGCGGATGAATACAGATCTAAACGAGCACGTGTGGGTGAGCACCTTATTATGGCAACAGACGGTCTCGTTCAGATTCTTGACAAAGAAAAAGCTTGCGGCAGGATGGTCTTTTTCAAGAAATGAAATTATCGACTTGGCGATACAGAGCTGTAAAAATAGACTCTCTCCCTTTAGGAAACAGGAGAAAGGCATGTAAATTATTATGCTTTTGGACGCGGTAGTCCGAGTTCGGGCAGTCTGAAAGCCTGAATGTCTCTTTCAGGACTATGGGAAATGTCAGTACGTGTTCCAGTTCCCACATAATTCCTAATCAATTGATATTTCTTCCATCACCCTTGCTTCCATCACCATCTAAAAGCCTTCTATGTACGCTGACGGTCTGTGCCAATCTGTGTATCATACATAGTGGCTCCATTAGATACAGGGATCTATTCAATAATGAAATTATGCAGTAATGCACATTCGTATACAATTCGGGTTACACGACCTAGATTGCACTGTAAAGGTGTCCAAAGTATACCAAATCGACTCACAAATACAACAAAAGCCTTCTCAATGTGCACAAGCAAAACTAGGCTGATAGAACATAAATTCATCCCGCCACATTCCATTCTCTGATTTATGGTGCTGCTCACAATAAGAAAGGACTGGAAATGACTCTGAATAAATGTAAGCCGCATCTGCGGTTATCCAATATCCTGACGGCAGACCATCCGAAGCCATTTTCGCAGGTGCAGAAGCTTGGAAATTGAGACTGTCGTGTGTAGATCCACAAATTACAGAGGATAATGACAAAAAACAATAGCGCTCATCCACGACTGCTTGAAAAGTGAATGGAATAAAATATTTTTCGACAGTAATAGTTTCGAGTTACATAACAGTTCTTTGGCTTGCATATCTTGAATAATATTCCATCCAGATCTCCGATACATGCACCTAAACGCTTCACACGTGATCTAGATGCATTAAAAGGAGCTGACGGGTCATTCAGCTCATTACTATTCTCGAAAAGTACACCTGAAATCAACAAATACAACCTTATACAATCACATGTTCCATGAAAAACAGTAGTGTAAACAGTAGACCTGATGAATCAGTAGGTGTACTGTTTAAACTGTATTAGATACTGAATACCATCATGAAAAGGAGATATGATGCACCAGTTAGAAGCCGTAGAGTCAGTACTACACGTACATCTAGATCCACCTTCCCGCTAGAGGACCGTAATGCCTTCAAAATATCGCGGACGAGAGACGGTTTCAGAATGGATAACAGTTTTTGAAAAGTATCTCTGCACGTTTGAAAGGCACGTTGGAACTCCGAATCAGGCAGTTGTTATGTAACAAGAGATAATAGGCGCCTTGTCCGGCGCTCTGGAGCCCTGTGAATTCCTCGCCGTTGATAAGTTTCAGTGGCTTCGTGGTGGCTGGAGCAGATTGCGAGCTGTCCCACACATTCTGTGATGAGGCAAGGTGTTAATCTTCGATGTTCCTGCATTGACCCCTTTTTGTAGGTTGTATTGGAGGTTTAGTTTCCAAATGAAGAAATGCACAAAATTAAGAAGCTTCCGAAATCATCCTATGTACGGTACTTACATGCATGCACGGTGACGGTTGGTTCATACAGACGATGCATGTACCTCAATTTACAGAATGTACCTTAATAAGGTACATTCCGTAAATTGAGCTACATTCACTGTCTGTCTGTATGCATTCACCGTGTCCGTACTGTAGTACAATACGTACAACGTGCATGCATACATTTCGGTCAGGTATGGAACAGGCCTGAATCTGGTTGGAACATCAGCATCGATCAGTTATATGCATAGCGCCTGGATGAGACGATATAAGGTCATTAAAGTGTACAAATATGCTGCTGAGATGACGGAGAAGAATTCAAACCCCGATATGGAACATGCAATATTTAGGACTGTTTAGGGGACTTTAACCTGATCCGTAATATTGGGCATAACGATGTAGATCAATACTTCAACTTTAAGTCTGATTTTGTTTCCTATATAAAATATCGAATGATTTGGGCTTATAAATTTTAATCATATCAATAACAATTCCAGCCCAAGATGACATATACACCCACATATTATTTGGTAACTGCCTGTTTAAACCAGATTGTAAAGATTTCGAATATGTTTGTAATTTTTGTGCTTTCGGTGGTTATTGTTTTATAACGGCTGAAAAATCATTCGGTATAACATTGTAAAATTTATTCTGTATCGTACCTATTTTGGACATATTTGAAACGTTGGCGAAATTGTCATATTTCAATATTCAGTAATCAATAATCCTTAGGGTACAGGTCATAATGAAAAATATATACGCTTTTGTTTGAAACCAATAAGTTGTGGAATTATTAAATGAAGAAGTGGTCAATAGACTACATTTGATTATTTACTATTTGATGCAATGCCTAACCATCCACATTCTATAAAACCGGAACTTCATCAGCATTCCTCAAAGATGTCACGTCAGTCTTATTCATGATGAAGGGAAAAAACAATGTTCCGTAAATTTTGCTGGGGAAGTTTTGACTTTAACCAAGTGGTAGATGCTTTTATTGCAATTTACAATTGACAGAAGGAAATTGTTGATAAATAACAGTTTAACGGTGAAATACTCATGACCTGACATTTTTACCATCTCTGTTGTCATTTTCATAAGCCTTTGCTCCAACAACGAGGTTCGTCCAAACCAATTTAATTAGATATTTCATCATCCAATTGGTAAACACCAACATATAATATGTATAAGCTATAATGAATACTATTTTTTTGGGTCTTCAAGTGAATGACATTGTTTTGGCGTAACGTCCCTTGGTAAGACAAGGCTACTGTAAAGTAAAGATGTTACATAACTGGGACTGTTTTAAAAAATTTATTTAAATTAAATAAAAAATTTATTCAATTTTAATATATGTTTTCTTTAAATTATTCTAAAATGAAACCTGTATGAAACATTACAGGGGGGAAGAAACAGTAACCGTGACACTTTTTCAAGACAGAGTGAACGGAACATTCACACAGTCACTATCTCTCATTCTACTCCATACCATGTTGGTCACGCATATACACGTATGCAATCCGGCACCCAATCTGGACAAGCCATATGCGTCACACTCGGAAATTACTGTCCATACCAGTATTATCCGTTCTTTTATCTCGATCACACCTGTAATAACGCGGACTGAGTATTGGGGGACGAACTGTACTTGACACACGTGGCCACAGTTGAGGAACTTTTGACTAATAGAAGTCGATTGCTCGTTCAACTGGCTTCCCCGCCGCTTCCTTCCTTTGGTCAAACGCTTCTATCGAAAAACATTTCGGGAGAAGGATTCTACCCGTGCAACTGTGCGAAGGTCAGACGAAAAGACGCAATTATTCTACGATGACTTGTCGCCGGAACATGTCCGAGCAACTCAGTAAACCAACTGATTCCTCATCCACTGCGTCCGGTGCCGCTCCGAGAACAAATAAGGCCCCGCCCCAACCTTGAG
>JAULBU010035630.1:0-15555 GCA_032358235.1 Odonthalia washingtoniensis
GATCCGAGTTCGACTCTCGGCGGTGTAATTTCTATATTTGGTTAATTCCCAGATAGTACACGTGTCAAAATCGAATTAATTCAACTGTGATTGATACAGAAGTGCTTTGTTGCAGGCAGCTTATATTCGTTCTTCATTTATTGCATTTGTTCAACAAATTGATTCTCCCATATTTGATCAACACAACAGCGTGGACAAGTAAACATCGGTCGTGGCTTCAACTGGGAAGAAAAGGAGCTGGAATCATTGGCGAAGGCTTACATCAACGAAGAACCAAGAACCTAACTGGTATCGATAAAAATGGTCTGCATTCAAGAGAATGGTATGAAGACACCTTCTCTGATTTTAAACCAAGCGATGTAGACAAAAATAAATACGGCTGATGAACAGAAAAATATATTCGAAACAAAGCAGACGCCATGATTTCTGACATAAATAAATTCAGCGGAGTAGATAAATTCATCATGTCATGTGAACCAAGTGGAGTGGTTCGAGACGAAATTATCTCAACAACTACGGCAAAAACATCTTGGAAAGGGAGAATCGATGTCTGATGATGAAAACTTGTACTCAAATTCACACTGGTCATATAATCTAGCGGTCAAAGAACCGATACATCATCCGAAGCTTGAAACTAACATCAACCTGATCAATCCCAATCCATGACGAAAATAATATGGACTAAAGTTGATGGTGATTTTGATAACGATAATCAGGACGATTTTTCATCGCCATCTAATAGAACTTCATCAGAAAGGCAAGTAAAAGGAATAATTAACAACCTGCTACACCATATTCATCATCAATATAAAAAAGCTCAACCTCAGCAACCAAGTCAAGACCAATAGGCAAAAGGAATGGGAATTAGGAATTAAACAGGAAAATGAAATCTGAAGTCGCCTTAAAAAGGAATCAAGTTTATTTCAATCAACTAAATAGCGGAATATATTGATTTCTGAGAAGGATGATTTGTTTGAATTTAATGCAGATATTGTTAACTCAGCTGATAGAGACCAAAGAGAAAGGATGGATACTTCTGCCTATCAAGTATGTGTCATCTCGAAAGACTTCTCGGTAGACTCAACAAATCATCTGATGACAGGCTATAATCATGTCTACTAACAAATTCTTATATCCAAAGAACGACAAATACAGCTCTGTATATATTCATACCACTAATGCACCTGCAACATGTTTACCATTGCAACCTACAGTAACTACATCACCCCAATAACATCCTTCACCACTTGAAATACCAACAAGTACTCCAACTATTCCTCCAGCATTACCAACATCAACAAACGAAGATTAACTTGTCAATAATATATGAAAATGTATCGTTTTAAAATTGCGCACGCTAACTATTAAAAATATTATTTGTAATCATTTTTTATGATTCGCAAGGTCTTACTTGAGTGTTAAGTGACTATTTCATCGGCTATGGATTCGATTCGTGCAAGGACAATACCATCCAATTCATAATCCTCTATGAATCCTTGTTATTCAGTTTGTAGATCACGTTTTGTTTTCCAATTGAATGTCTTTTCATTTCCATCCTTATCAATGAAGAAACCTTTTTCTATTTATTTTAATGAAAGTTTAAAGTATTTACTTTCATACCAGTCTTTTCTGTACTATACGACCATATTATGTGATGTAATGGCTGCTTTAACGACGTTTACCACGATATCATTGCTATGAAACAAACATGGTTTAAAAAATGTCCACTCTTAAAATCAATACACCAATTGTGCGTTACATATCATTTCTAAAACCATCTTGGGATTTGTAAAAGTTTTTATGCTTCTTCATTATTGCTTGTGCAATCGTATCAATAAAAATGGTGCACCTAGCGTAAATAACATGGATTAAATAATATGGCAACTTTCGTTTCGTTTCGTTTATTATATATTCAAACTCTAAAATTTACTTTCCATTTTGAATATCAGTTACTAAGTTGGACGTATCAAAATATTTATGTCACTCATACTTCCCAGATTTCCAAAGTTGCAACACGAAATATTCAACTCTCCATCAGAGATAGCTTCAAGAACAACTGTTGGCTTCTTCTCTCCCCCTTTATATTGGCCTCACTATGCCACTGGAAAATTTTTCCACTCCCATTGTTGACAGTCGCACTAGCCCAGACAACCTGGGAAACTTCTTTCACTAATTATTGAAAGAATACCTTCTACGTCTTCTTCATTTGTACATCGTAGAAACTCCTTCGAATATTTTTTGAATACTCCATCAATAACCGATAAGAAAGAAACACGAGATGAACCACTAGACATTTCCAAAACATTTATCTACATCATCAAACGACATTCTGTATGCAAGCAATATCATTGCTGCTATGATTCACAATCTAGGATGAATTAACTTCTCCCTTTTCTGTACGTAAAGGATGGACATATTCCTGCACGTATTCTTTCTATTAGCTCGAAGAGCAACCTAGGCATATGAAGTCGTCTATCCAAGTACGTCTCTAGAAGTAAGTCTCCGAATGTACGAATTAATTGTTGAAATAACATCTTTCGAATCTCTGATAAGCATCGTCAAAGTCCCTGTTTTGGTTTCGATCTCCTATCTTCCTCTAAAATGATTCTTTTTCTGTCAGATCTTGATTGGAAGCAAAGCCAGGAATCACTGTGACGATATTATTTCTAAGTGAACCTCGTCATCGAGATATACAGTACTGTCGGTTTATATATAATTCATATTCCTCTGTCAACGTTGAGCTACCTCTGTTTTTGATGGGTCGGAAAGACCCAAGATACCGATAATCAGTGCAAATATTCTTTGGGATAGGGATATTGAGAAATCAGAGAAAACTATGTACAAAAATTTCCTGTCCAATGTGGTGCATCCTACACATAAGAATATTCTGTGTAATGTTTTCTTGCTTTTTGGTTACAAGAAATTAAGACAGGGAAACTGGTAAATGTGATCTAAGGGTGAAAACATTACGAAACATGAAAATTTGTTAAGAAAAAGTAGTAGACAGTATGTAGTGTACATTTTGCAATGTTAAAATATCAATTAAATTATGTTACGTTTGGAGAATTGAGACGTACAATGAAGTGTACGACGAAGCGTACGAGAGTGTTGGAAGTGTTCGAAATTTTCTGGAACCGCTCTGCTGGTGTTTTTGAAAAGCATTGAATGAAAAAAGAAGTAGAATTCATGTTGAATTAATCAGGAGTTGGGACCTGGATGGAAATGGACCTGGAAAAATATGAACACAACAATTAGCGTGTAATAATTTCGCAGACTAATAGTTCCGAATTATATAGTGCTGAAAAGCTGAACCCAAAATATAGTTGTAGTCCAGGACGGAATAGGTCTTCCAAATTGAAATGTTAGGAATGTGTCAGGACTGTTCTGTTGTAAATTAGCTCCGGGAATTGAAATTTTGTGTGAAATAAATGTCAAGGAATATGATGAAATCCTTATGGAGTTGTATGGTACGGCGGCTTACAAAGTAAAAGGAAAATGCGTCAGAAACACATGTCAGAAAAATAATCAGTGTAATGATGTATGTTGATATAGTACAATAAAAAAGTATTTGACGAGCTACGTAATTGTATTTCGATCAAATATTTTCGAGATTGATAATTTTGTGCACCACCACTGGGTGAATATATTCCATTTCACGCCTGTAATAATTACGATAGAAAAGTATCGCTCTGTATTTTTTGGAGAAATATTGAACGACATATAGCTATCTTCATTTTCTGCTGAGAACACGTAGACGACATTTGAATGCATTCTCATCACCGGCGATCGTAAACGTCAAAATCTGAAGAAAGACGAAAGGTGATGCGCTTCTTCAATGCATCACTAGACCATTCTCAACTCACTAATATCGCCATCATGTCCACTTTACTGATCATCACCTCTCCATCGACTGGAATCCAAACCTCCTTCCCATATACATAAGTTTGGTCTCACATTGATCGCGCTGCGTCGTGGTTTTCTGAGAAAAGAAGGGACTTCGCGAAAGAGTGGCTAGCGACGTCTGAAGATTCTATGGGAACTATAAATAAAACATACAGCCTGTTTGCTAGAAACTTGTACAGGAGATATATTACTTGCCACGAAAGACAACATATCGTATGAAAGGTATCATGTATGATCGCCGAAGTGAGCGAAGGCGAAGTTTGATCAAAAGTTTGACGATACTCAAAAGTCTCAGAAGGAACTTCGCAATGTGATTTACTCAAACCACACAGGAGTAAACGAAGATTAAATTATTTCAATGTGAATTGCCATCCATCTCGACAAAATATTGAGGATGACGTGCGAATTTAAAGATTTAGACCATGAGACTTGGGATTCTCACTTGGCGTTCAAAATATTGCAGGGAAATCCAAAATTCATCGTGTCAGTCATTGATAGGGATGGGGCACAGCGGGTATGGTCTACCTTTCAAAACAATGACACAGAAAGCAGCACTACCATTTTGGCAGTTAATTCAAGTCAACCTGTTGAATCCGTTACACATACTACAAGTACTCCTGCAGTTGTTGAAGATTGAGACCATGATGTAGTTCCATTCGTCGTAATAGGCAGAAAAAACGGAGATGAACCAGAAACAGGTTGACACTACGATGAAATAAACCTCTTTAAATGGATCAAAGATTTCAGCGTCAATAGATGGGAAGGAACTATTGTACGAGAAAAATGTTATGCTCGTATTCGCCCTGTGAGACTGAGGAGGGCAAAAATTAGAACGCCGATAATTTCAGAATAATACCTCGCATATATTTGCGTCGGGATTGAGAGAGAATAAATAGAATGGGTACAAAGATTTTGTCGTCGTTGCAGTGCACTTTCCACATCAGTACTGGAGTCATCGACAAAGGTAGCCCCTGGAAATTTTGGAAATGGTCCAGCCATGGTCAGCCATGGTGTCGCTAATAATGTGGCTACCCTCTAGTACCCTCTATCGGGTAGTAGCGGAGTCAGTAACTACCAATAGAGTCCCAAATATTATGTACAAGATCGGACTTTAACGCATAGTCTCCGTATCATCCGATATTCTCTCGACACATTGTGTCGAACGTGTTGGACAATGTTGGGCTGCTAACACATCTCCATCTGGTGCGATAAGTGACTCACGTATGTTCCAATTAAAAAAACTGTATTGAAATCATTATTTAATTTCATACCACGTCGGAAAGTACGTAGGAATAGAGACGAAAGTCCAATTTCATACGTGTCTCGTAGTAATTATATAATAAAATTGTGTACAATTGTAGCTGCGTTTATAGTTGTGCCCATTAAATCCCTGTCTTAGAATCCCCATGGTGAGGAAAGAAGTTTGTAGAGGTACATAAGAGCACCAAAGGCCCACTCTACGTCTTTTTGAAAAGACTCTTGTCACTAGCGAAACATTTCTGTTTTTCATCAATGAACTCTCTAATTGTCTTCATAAAAATAGTCTAACTTGGGTAAATCTTATGAGAATTATAATAGCCCAAGATCAACGTACGACCATTGATGGTATATGAAAAACGAGAATAGTATTTTTGATGATTCTATGTACAATTGGAGAGTAGTCTATAATGTTTATGTCATTCATGCTTCTTGGAGATCCGAAATTTGTAGCCCATATCCAGAGCTATTCGTCAGCAATTGCTTCAAGGAGTAAGGTAATTGGTTTCCCTTTTCCTTTCAATTGCCGTGACCAAGCTATTGGAAAAAGTTTACACTCTCAATGATTACAGTAGCATAACGCAAGGCACCCAGGAAGTCCTTGCTGTTCGTTGATTTGGATTATTATCGTAAAATCTGCTTCAGTAGTGTCTCATCGGTATTCTCTGCGAAGCACAGAAACGATATAGTGAACAAAAGCTTCAAACTAGAGGGACGCAGACTGCTATAAGAGTTGAAATATCTCATCGGTAGAATCAAATTCCCAGCCGTATCCCAGAGCAGGCAATGCTTTAATGATGTGCATTGTATTTGTGACAAATAGGGTTGGATTACGCTCTTAAGTTAATGCAATTTTTCTTCATTTATTATTTTAGAAAACCATACTTTTGATGTGTTGTCTTTGAAAAACATTGCACTAAAGTCAGGTGTTAAATTATTTTTAGATTAAATTTAAGACAGATAATTGGTAAAGAAACGTTATAATGGTTGATTTCAATCCTCATTTGCAAGCTTTTGTGACAACTAATATGCTCTACTGTCAATTAATAGAGTAATGGCATAGCTGACGCTAAGGTTTAGAAGGGTCTACTTAGTATGATTATTCTCTTTAAAAGGATACTTGGTTTCAATTTAATTTGAATCGACTGAATGTGTGGGAACGGACAAAATATTTTGGCGTTTGAATTTAGTAACGTTAATCAACTGTGTTAATTGCTTTGGTTTTTTAGTGTAACAACTTGAGAATTATCCGATCTCTAGATACCGCCCACTGTAGGATGAATACCCGACTTATTTAATGCATTTTTAAGCAGATTGAAATTACTACATTCAGGTAGCGCTGTTATAATGCGGTCGAATAGTGTGCGAGGCATGCGGAACCACCGCTCGAAGTCTCGTTTGTCATAAATGGACCCACAGCACAGCAGCCATCTCCGCCTCCCCTTGAATCAAGCAGTCCTCGAGAAATTATTTCTCCATGTCGCTCGTATGTTGATATTTCGGTGATGAAAGAGTAGGTCATGAAAGATCTCCGGAGGAAACCCCGGTACGAGATATGAAAAGATATTAAAACATACATGGAATGGCTATTTACATTTCAAGGTACCAGAAATCACACAGCGGCCGGTTTACTGTCGTCATTTGGATTTCACATAGGTGTGGAAACTATAAAAATCACTCCAATATATTCTAACAATTGAGTTTTCTTTTCTTCACTTTTTGAAAGCCAATTAAATATAAACAGGTGGTTACTGTCAACAAGTTTGATTTCATATTGGTTCTACTAGTGGGGATGCTCTTCCATCACCCAATTTTTGTTCTAATCTACATACGTTTATTGGTATTTAAGTAATCACCATTATCCAAATAGTGGATGATGGATGGATAATAAGATAATTCTATGTCTCTTCTCCAGTAAAGTCAGTTGTCTTCTATATACAGTCCCAGTCTTTGATCTATTCTATGTTCTTGGTCAATTAATATTTATACTTTATTGTGTATCAATCTTCATCAAGTCAAAACTTCCCCTCATATATCAACAATGTCCTTACAATTTCTAATACCTTGCTTGGATCCACCCCACGATGCACTAGATCGGACCTCACCATCTGCTGTGTTTGTGGTAAGGCCAAGTCCAGGAAGAATATCTGTTTTGCTCATGAAAAAGACAGCATGATCATCATCACTATCGCCGTCATCTTCCTCTGAAGAGCTCCACCTCTCAGGATTTACAATAGTGTCATCCATGAGGCCTACTGGTACCTCAATTTCGGTCTGGTTTGGGAACTGCTCGTTTTGATGCTGTTGTGGGCTTTTGGCTCATATCAAAATAACTAGGGACGACGTGGACTGTGAGGATGAATTATGTATCCACAAATCTTTCCACAAAAAGAATACGGCAAAAATAGAAGCCAAAGTGACACTTTGAAGAGAAAAAATGACCTATCTTCTCCTGTTCAATTTAGTGGGATGTTTTTGGATATAGCGGAAAATTCGCGGACTGAGGTAGAGGTGCTTTAAGAAATTGTCGAATTATCCAATGATTCGAGAGGTGGGGGAGCAGTTTGTGTGACGTACCAAACCCAAGGGATCGAGAGGAATAGAAAGAATGATGATTATGAGCAAGAAGATGATATGGTGCAGGGGAGGACGAGATGTCATATAGATCAATGATGACGGAATTTGCAGGAGATGAAGATGATATGTGAATCGGACGGTGAAGATGATAAAGATGAAATGTTAGTATAAAGATGTTGATGACGGAAAGATGAAAAAGAATGAAGATATGTTAGTATAAACGATGATGATGGAACGATAACATAGAACGATGATATGCGAATATAAATGACGATGACGGGAAGAATGATGGAGCAGATGATATGTTAAAATATAAACGATGATGATGGAACGATGAAAAAGAACGATGATATAAAGAAGATGATGACATGTAGGGATGACGGGAACGATAATATGAAGAAGATGATGATATTTTTGAGTAGTAATATAGTTGAGTAGAAACAACATTGATACGAATGACGATCTAAGATGCGAATTGATGATGTAGACTATGATAACGATGATGATGTTGCATTAATAACGACGACGATAGGTTGATGATGAAAATGATGCATATGAGGACTCTGTCGATGAATAAAGTGAAAGAATTGATGTTGGTAATAACAACAACTTGACGACGGCGATATGAAATGGCACAAGACAAACGGGGAAGTAGAATCTGCGCGTAAAAAGAAAAAGTATAACAGGGATTAGACAGTGCCAAGAAACACAGTGCCATCGGAAACGCTGTCATTGCATTTATCAGGATGACAATGAAACACTTATTGAGATAGCGTTTTCAGATAGAGAATGATTTTACCTTCCAGCCCACACACTACATTATCGGAACGGAATGATGCGAATCGTCCACAATTTAGAAAACGATTATTTCTCACTCACACGTTTGAAATTGATTCTACGACACGTGTATTTACATTCTTCGACTCGGTTCGAATTGTACTTTACTTCGATATGTATGTATATCATTTTCAGACTCCCAACTGAAAGAATACAAAAACTTAGACATAAGTAAAACCCAAAGAACCAATTCGAAGCTGAATCAGCGATCGCACCTAACCAGTCTATAAAACCTGGAAAGAGGAAAGTAAATCCCCAACAAGCACTGAGTTGATCAACGTGAACGGCAGGAGAAACTAGATCCCCACACCTTACACGTGTGCATCGATCGACCGGCTGCGATCCCAGAGCCAATGGAGTCTATTAACGTAGCCTCCGACCAGGACGTCTGTATTGATATCGGATATATCAGGACTCAGGTCAACCCCGCTATCCCTGCGACTGCGGCAAAAAACGAACCTCACTTATCTAACATTCTGACACTCAATTTTCCCACTTTGATTGAATACAATAAACGTAGTGGTAGTCTTTTGGCTGAGGCCTGTTATTAGACAGAAATGTAAGATCACAGTATGATTGAATGTATGGGAATGAATTGGAACAAATTGTGATGTATTACGATGAAGATGTAACTATAAGTGTGATAACGGAAGATAACGAAGAAATTGAATGACGCGTAATATATGGGTTTTTTTTGTATTAGCGTGTGAAACCTGAAACAATTTTATATTTGAACTGAATGGAGAATACAATATGACAACCGTGAATTAAGAAACAATACGAAAATTTTGAAAAAACTATGAAACCAATTGAAATGTGAACTGAATTGAGAATGTAGTGTTCCAGTTGAAAATTTTGAAACAATTTTAAATTTGAAGCTAACGATGACTATATGAACCAGTCGGATGATGTATTTATTCTCAATAGTGATTGTGACGATGGTGGTGATGGCGATGGTGGTGGAGATGAATCGTGACGGTGATGGATCTTGATGTTGAAGATGATGGTGAAGATGATGGTGACTGATGGTTATGGTGATGGATGTTAATGATAATGGATCATGAAAGATGGATGGTCATGCTGATGCTGATGATGATTCAGTTAGAGACGATTTTTGCGATGGTAACGGTGAATAGAGAAGAGATGATAGTTACTGCAATAGTACTGATAACTATGATTGTAGTAGTGCAAACGTATCTCACGCTATGATGGCTTGTTTGATGGTGATGTGATAGGCAACGTATAGAACTACACGGTGATTTCTATATATAATACCTGGGTAAATTTGTTCATAATCAATGGGTACTGCGAAATTAACAAATTTTACATATTTAAAAAAACTACAAATTTATCCAATCACAATGATTTTATTTGGCTCCACTGCATGGAAAAATATATTGAATTGCACCATTTTTATTACTAAGTAGCAATAATAGTGTTGCTGAGGACCTCAGCAATACTTTTAATGCGCCATAGCATTAAAAATGGAGCTATTATTTCAATAAAAATGAAGAAGAAAAATGTGGTGAAAAAAATCATTTGAAATGTTTTCACCTTTTTAATTTCCATTACCATTGCTAACTGAGCAATATTTCTATCACTCAGGACCGATAAAATTAAGGAAAGATGGTACCTCTTTTCAATGTGTACACTTCATAAATTGTGACCAAAATATACTTTCGCCATGGCAAGTTTCCAAATAATAATGAAATCATTATTATCAATGAATGTATTGCTTGTTATTTTGGATAGTTTACAACGAGAATTTATGGAAAGATTTTAATATTGAATGTGGTTTACAGTAGAGTAGACATTGACCAACCTGTGTTTTCAAAACGGTTACATGTATAAAATTTAACGAATTTAAAGTACTTACACTCGATGCTGATCTTCATTCTCAAAATATGAAGAAAATGTATTCTTTCATGTTTCTCCGTTATCATGACTTTACTTTTGACATCTTCATTATAATAAACATATATAAAGTATATTTTATATAAACTCATTACGACGACAAATCATTACCATAGCTTCTTTCCAAACTCGATTATCAACTCGACCTTGCCATCAGGCTAGCAAGAACTCGTCTCAATCATCTCATTATATCGACGTTCTCATACCCATCAACATAAGCCTTATCAACAAAAAATATCATCGCCTCAAATCATCAATCATCTCGTCATATCAACATTATCATACTAATCAACATAATCAGTATCACAATAATATAATCACCTGAATTCATCATCATCTCACCACCTCAATTCAACATCCCCACAATTCATCATCTGCTCAATATACATCTGCCAACCAAGAAGCAATTAGGGGAACAATTAGGGGAATCACAGTATATCATGAATTATGATAAGGATAAGTTTCAGTTACTGGAACTTTGAAGGAGATGGAAAAATCTTGAATGAATGGAACTTGTTAAGTTGCTCGTCTACTTCGGGGCCACATGGTGATTATGGATCATCAGCAATCACTACATCCTCCTATACCTGCTCAAATCTCATTACAACCACCATACCAGAATATTTCACATTCCATTTATATACAACAACCCAATATGGCGAACCAACATGCTTTCCCCGACTACAAGCACATGCATTATGCACCTGCATGGCAGAGTCAAAACAATATGAGCCAACCATTTTGGCAACGACCACATCATCTCCATCAACCTCAAAATCAACATCCATACGACCTTCTCACCACCAGAAACTGCAGCATTCCTACCCTCCCTACCCGCATGAACAACAACACCCTTTTCAGATAACAGATATTGGTTGGTGACAAGGCCATAGATTCGTATATAGCGGTCCACCACCACAAGCGCCTCTTTACTCAACATAGTATGTTGTGTCACCCTATACTCCCTCAAGGACGTCGGCTCCAACACCGTTTGATGTTGACAAGGCGCCTCCGCCTCCATCGACATCATAATTATAAGAAACATGTATAACACAAAATATCTAATTAGAGCAAACGTACCTGTTGTTTTAAAATCCAGGTAATTGCTATTTCTTTACTTTTTATTTTTATTTTTATTTGATGGTTTCCTATTTTTATCATTCTTTTCTTCTCAGGGCGCATCTGACACCTTCAGTTTTATGTTGTTTTCGTGACTTATTGTCACGTAGCAATTGAATATACGCATTCAGTTCCGGAAACACAGATGATCTGCTTTTGACGTTCTTCTCCCGTATA
This sequence comes from Odonthalia washingtoniensis, assembly GCA_032358235.1. Taxonomy (NCBI): domain Eukaryota; phylum Rhodophyta; class Florideophyceae; order Ceramiales; family Rhodomelaceae; genus Odonthalia; species Odonthalia washingtoniensis. The sequence continues at coordinate 11,785 of JAULBU010035630.1, forward strand.
AGAACGTCATGAGCAACACTCTCTTCTGATTTTTCTTTCTCCCTTTTCTTCACTTCTTATTAAAATATTAAACAAAAATTTTATATTATTACCGACCAAGGTGTTGTCACTCTTCAGGAAGCCACCAAAGTCGTGTTGTTACGACTTCGTCTACGCCCTTTTGCACTATCTAATTCTCTCATTACCTTCTTTTCCCGTTCCTTCTAGCAATCACTGTCCCTGCTGTACTGCCCCCCTTTTGCTCATCAACCGTTCTCATCCTTTACCTCTATACGTGCATTGCCTTTCCCCCCTTCTGTAGTACCTATTGACTAACTCACATACTCTCTACAGTACGTCCATTCAACACCTGCGAAGCATAAACGTGGGTGTAAACAATCAACAAACGCTGGTTTTCATCGTCTTATAAACAGCCGTTTGAACTTACCTGTATCATTTGACACTTAGTTATAAAGAAGAACTTTTCATCAAGTTGATGAGCTTTTAATAGGACTGCTTTCTGGAAACCTTGAGCGTGATGATGCACAATGGATGTATTAACAATAGTTTCTAGAATTAGAGTAATAATTTCCTGCTCATTTCTCACCAACCAAGGACCTAAATATACTGACACGGATGATAAACTAACAGGTAGTCGACATGTTTCCTCTTCTAGATTTAATAATTCAGAATCACCATCATCGTAGTTGATTTGATGGTTCTTTTCTTGTACAGAAGAAAATTTAACCACTTGCCCCGTTTTTCTCGGGCTTTTTTACAAAATGTTGACCAGACCTCCGGGTCTAACAACTGGATATACAGTAGATTGTGTATTCATGATGAGATTCAATTTGCGCTTAGCACTCAGCGTGTTAGGAGCTGATACCAGTTCCTCATTTACCAGATAAGGAGATTGATCATGTACCAATGGCTTTGTGAAACCCTTCACAATCTCAAAAGAAGACAATGATATCTTATCCATATAAGCCATTTGCGATTCCTATGGATCCAAAGCAAACATTGTCTTGTCGGCATCAGGTGAATCGTTTACCAATCTTCAAAATATAGAACGAATTGTCGAATCTTGATCCGATTCCAGGCAGGTGTGACGGTTCGTTGTGATACGACCCGAGAGAAAAGGGAGGAAGAACTGATTCGACGATGAGGTGAGAGATAATTTTTGTAGATGAGGATGACGAAAGAAAGGATGATGGTAGACTAGGACGGTAGAGATTCGACGACGAGATTAGGGATGAGGATGATGGCAGATAGTATAATGGTAGATGATGGTCTCATCAGAAAGGATGATGGTAGCTGAGGACGGTAGAGAGGATGATGGTAGATGAGGTAACGCGGATGACGGCAAGTGAGGCATCTGCGGATGATGAGAGATGAGATGGAAAAGCAGGACGGTAGATATAAATACGGACGACGGTAGTAAGCGAAGGGAAGATGGAAGTGATTAATGGAAGTGACAGGAATATTCAAAAGGGTGTCTCGAATGATAACCGGGGAGCCGTGGTATTACAGATGGAAACATTGACGCGTCGCTTAGCAGGATACGAAGGAAGTGGGATGAAACGCAACAATAGGAAACATGACCGGAAAGCCATCAATGGTAAAATGGTACACCTACACTTAAAACGGTAAGTGCGCGAAATCAACTTATTTCGAAATAAATACGTGTACACCGCAGCACAAAATGTCACTTACAGGAAGAAACTCGCACCTATAAAACACCAAGGTACTCTACGGTATGAAATACCCAGTAACTAACATACCGAGTAACTACATCAACCATCCATGCATCCATCGAGCCATTTTATCAGTCTTCCCCGCACACTGTTACACTCTACTCCAGACAACTCAAGGCTAGCCACTCATAACAAATATCGCAACGCGTACAGTGAAAAGACACGTGGGATTATCCCGGATGAAACCAATTCGAAATCCCCGACACCGATCGAAATTCATATTTTTCACGTGTGATTATCTTAAAATCGAAAACAAATCTTCATGTTTATTACTATCTTCGATGAGGTTGGCTAATCAATTAGTAGGAAGCTATAAATTAATAAATACAACAGACGGCATTCAAATCTACAATTGAACTCTAGCGAGGCAATACAACGGTGACGGGAGACCAGATCCTAAGCGCACCCGAGGACAATAAATCATCGTTGCTTCGAGTACAGGAAATCCCACGTTGCATCTCAATCAGCTGCGAATAGTTCTGATTAAGGACACACTTCGGTGTAACCTTGGACCCTAATTAGATCCGAAAATTCACTTAGCCGTGACAGGATATTAGAGTCAGATCGCCAGCAGAAACACGTAGCGGTAGACCAATTAGACATTTTAGAACAATCTACACACCCACTGTTTTCCCTTTTCTTACTGACGATAACACACTACGGTTTACCCCTTCGAGATCGGCCTGATTTGACACGAATAATCCCATGTTTGGGTTCCAAAGTATTATTGTGATATCGACGAGATGGTATTGGTCTAAATTAAATGCTTTGTGACTCCAAATAACTTAAAAATTAAATTCAGGAATTCAGTTTCGACAAAGGCTTGCTCATCTTGTACTGCATCAGGTTTCTATACCTAGGATATCCATGTAGACTGAAACGCAATTAAAGTGGAGAATCGAGACGCTTTGATTCTCCTGATTCGGCAACATGCACTGGATTAACTGCCAAGAAACTCTAGTGTGAATCCATGTATTGGAATAATCTGATCTTATCCAAGTAAAAATGGTCATAATCACCACATCATTCAGTGATATATTCAGTGTACCAAGAGCTACTTTACGTGATGGAGGTGGAGTTTAAGATGCAACACATGACATACATTTCTGTAGAACATCAGATGAGTATCTCTGAACCTCATTTGTACATAGTTTATTCCTATGCAGTAGTGTGCGTATATCAAAATATGAGAAGTGTCCACAAGTATGTCTTTGTACTTTATCAGCTACAAGTTTTAGCGGAAACCAGGATTATACAACATTGTTCGAAGTATTTAACACTGTAAGAGCACCAGATAGAGTATCTGATGCAGATTCAAGTGATTGGGATCTAGATATTTCGATGTAGCTATGTAGACTATTATCAACCATTGCAATCGAATCACGAGATCCATTGTGCGGTGGAATCAAGATAGGACTCCCAGAATAATTTAGCATATCACCTGCACGAGTAACAACATATTAACCATTGGGATGAACCTTCTACAACAAAAGTCTCATATTAACACGATTTGGTTTATCAGACAAGACAGTCAAATTTACTGAACATAATATAAGACGCTTTATTCTGTAATGAGCGGCTGTACCAAATTGCCACAAGTCATGTTGAGCGAGATCTGGTGGCTTGGGATCAAGAGGTGTAGAGGATTTCGAACTGTATGTTGAGCGGAGTTGCTAGGTTGATTTAATGAAATTTCATCTTCGATTGAGCGGTCATTGCCGTGATCGTTCGGCCAACAAATCCTAGAAAAGGTCTTGCAGTAGCAATTGGGCTTAAAATCTTGTAGTTCTTGAGGTCTCATACGTTGACGACAGTCTCCATACTATCCATAAGTTCTTATTATCTCTACCACCTCTATGGCTTTTATTAGATATATTGGCTGTGTTGGCGGAAAAGTGTCAGATTCATATGACATCATACAAGAATTTGAACCAGATTTACTGTCACATTGCCGTATAATTGATGACACATATTCGTAGTTGATTTGAGTGACTATACTATTGTTTGTATCTTCAGAACGCACTTCGGTGCGACCTCC
>JAULBU010035652.1:0-15551 GCA_032358235.1 Odonthalia washingtoniensis
GGGTTCAATTTAGTACCATCTATTGCGAAAATTATGAGCAGAGTCTGTCCGTAACACTATCAGGGTATTGCATCACAGTCTTACGGTATCGCATTCAAAATCCTTCCTTATGATGGAAACAATGATATCGTCCCTATTCGTTCAAAATTTCAAATATTTGAATATTTGGAAATTCTAACAACTTATTAAAATGTTGAAATTTTGGATTAAATAATTTGAATCCATTTCATTTCTTATATCCATTCAATACGTTTAATAATTTCGAAATCATTGATGTAATTCTTTGCTCCTACAATAGCAATCTTTACCATGGCATAGAATGGTGGTTCCCACCGTATGTTATTTCCGACATCGTTTCAAAAATCAAATGACATCCAACAACAGTGGTTACGAATCAATGTGTATCAAAATAGTAGTTATTGCACATATTTCACAAACAAATCGACTTATTTCAAATGGCATTCAATAGTATGCAAGTACAATAAAAGGCAACTATTATAAATAGTACGAACAGTAACAATTGGTTACAAATGTCAAGAGGAAAGTGCTCCATTCGTTGCGAACAATGGGTCACCCACCGATTCTAGAGAAGTCGATGACGTACCATATACAATATTCAATCTTAAAGTTATAAACAGATCTATGCCTGTCGAAAAATGAGCGATGTTTCGGCTGTCGCAAACCAATTCTTGGCAATGTCTTATGAAAAAGATTCTTCTGCTGTCGAAAAAGTTATACAGTTTCTTAGAAAAGAAAATTTCAATGCAGACATTGTTCGTAACGAAATAAGCAGTTTGAAGTAAAGTATAACACTTTTCGTCATTCATTGAATGATTTTTGGATTCACCATTCACGATTACATTTAAAACATCGATGAAAACATGTAGTAATCCGTCAATTTTACATTCAAGAGATGAAGGATGGAGTCAACGTGACTTTCATTCTAAAGAACATTTATTTTAGACTTTGATGAAGTATTCATGTTCTCTCTCATACGCAATATGTAGTTACGAGCCTAGAATAGATTCAATAAATATTTAAACTATTGTAGAATTTGTTTCTTAGTCCATTCATTCCGTACTGCAAGATGTGTAGAAAGATTTACAGTATACACACAATGAAATGTCCTGTGCTCGAAGTAATGGTTCAATTACACATCTGTACACTCTTCCAAAATTTGATATGCATCCCGGACTATTTTTTCCAAATATTTTCCACTGTCCGTAGGTATATTTTAAGGCCGCATACATAAAATTCTACACAATCTGTATGTCTAGAGTTAATATCCCATACAATGTTTTATCAAAATTGCGTGGATGACTCCTGCAGTTACCATCCGTAACCATTGAAAATTTGTAGTACGACCTACGCAGACTCTCAAAATTCGCATGGCCTAGTTTATGATTACTCCACTCAAAAATTATGCCGCTTGAATGGAAGCATTCAGTTCCGGAAACACAGATGCTATACACAGATAGCCAATATTGTTATAGCCAAACTTTGATTTTTCTAATAAATTGGACAAGGTCGCTTACACTTTGGATTTACCGAACTATAAATAGAAAACTATCAGTCAATACAAGTGGGATTTAAGAATATCAATGTACTAGAATGTTTCGCCGTAATAATGGAGCTGCTATGGTTGCACTGAGAGCTAAATGGGTACAGTATTTTCAAAATCTATTGAACGAAATATATGTGTATAGTATTTGTTACTGTAGTGTGACTTGGAAGAAATCAATGCCGAAGTAACTCTAAAATATCGTATGAATATGAAACAAACAGTCCAAAATCATAAGTTTTAATGAATAATAGTTGAAATATTTATTTTTTGTAATTTTGACGTACCTGTAAACAGCAGTTTTCAAATCCCCAAATCACAAAAAATGTGTACATTGCACATTGGACGTTCCAATGGTACCATCGTATTTAAAACAGCACGTGAACTGGTTTTCAAAGAAAAAAGTCATTATCAATGTTTACATTAATAATTGAATTCTTCCAATGTCTCCAACATACTTACGGCCGTATGTGCAACGCTATAAAATAATTAAAATCTAGAATACTGTGACCATTGAACATTGGTTTTTTCAATGTCTTTATCGTACTAAAAATCGTAGCTATGATGGTATAAAACGCAAAAACGCCAATGAAGAATACATTGAACATCGTTTTTCTCAAATCTGCATCGTTCTCACGATGTTATGCTGGACGGTTGTTAAAACAGATCAGTGTCAATATTGTACATTGAACGTTCTTTTTCCAACGTTCCTCTTATGAAAGGAAGCGCATTTAATCAGGAATTATTAATGTATTAATTTTATTTTCGACGATAATTTGTCATCAACATATCAGTGCTGCATCTACACTTTAACGGAACAGTAAATAATTATCAGAGACGCCTTGGGGAATAACCATTTCTGCGACAAATGATGTAGAACAAGACTCCATGACTTATATCTGTTACATGGTCAATAATTTTGTCACTTATGTTGAAGTGGCAATTTCCATCTATTACTCATCCGTGTATGCACCCATATTTCCTTACAATATTTTTCAGATTCAACAGAAACATTTATAATGATGAAAATGGCAATGGCGGACAAAGGTTATCATTTACAAATTGTAGCTCCTTCACAGCTGCCCATGTATCCAATCCCCAGGCGTATATAAAAATCCCCTATGCCAGCAAAAGAATGTATTGCCAACACTGATTTTTGACCAAAGCTCACGTTTGAGGTTTTTAACCGCTTCAAACTGTTCACTGTATCAGTTGTATCCAATATAGTTTCAATTACCTCTCCAATGTTGATAACATATTGCTGATAATTGGATGCAGAAATGTTGCTGATTTTCTTGAATAAAGCCTCCAAATATTAAGTTACATGTGAATGATGTACACCTATTCAATAAGATATTAGATGAACAAATTGTTTCTGTATTATAAAATTATGATTTCGTTCGTCATCATTTGAATTTTAAATCATTTGTCTCATTTCCAATCAAATTTACTCCTTCCAACTTTTCAAAACGATCATTGTCCTCCAAATCGCGTTTCATCTATCCGTACCCTGAATGAAATTTATTTGAAATAAATCCCTTAGCAGAGGTCTAAATTAATGTCTCAATTTCCTTCTTTATAGCTATGGGTTCTGGTAGTGTATAATTGATCATTATGACTTCCACGCCACCAATAGGGCACAGAAGTTACATCAATGTAGATTTATGTTGTTCCCCGTTCTCAATTTTATACAATTCCGAAGTCCAAGAAATTCTGATAAATAAGTCTTTTGCTAATACGAGATTAACTACATAAATATTAGCTCTGTTACTGCTATTTTTCGATAATGAGAACTTCAGCAGTTGATGCGCCGACTAAAAAACGAGCTCAGTGACGAAAGTAGCATGAATTAAAAGTCGAACCGTGTGTGATATAAGCTGTAACAGCGTATGAAAGTTGGGTTTATCGACTAACTTACTTACATGGGAATGAGAATTGCATAAAACGTTCACCTGTTTCACGTACCTGAATGTCAATTTGTGTAACTTTCTATGATAAAATTGTTACTTAGAATCATAAACAAACTGACCTGCATTTTGACCGTCAATGTACACAGTTAGCCACCAAAATAATAGAGAAGATAATTGACTAAGATCTGATATTAGTTATGCAAAAGATGAACTATCGGAAAATATTGATGATGGAAAAACAGATGGTCGAACAGATAGTGGGAAATAAACTGTGGACATGGCTGTACTGAATACAAGTTTGTTGGATGGTTGAATAGGCCTTATTGTCCTTCTCACCCGACTTATTTTTGAGCAGAACATAGAGATAGCTCTAACTTTCGCCGATAATTGTTATTATCAAGATTTTCGAAGCAACCCCCGTTGAGGCCTTTTGCTAATCCTGTCAAAAAGTGGTCCAACGGAACTGTATTGTTCGTTTAAAAGTCAAAGTTTGCAGGTGTTATTGGCTTACCTTTATCATTTAAAGTTTTACGATGTCTATTCTATTCAATTTGTTGGTTTAGTTGCACGTTGGGCCATTTACCTCTATCTTATTCATGAGCGAGGTCACCCTCAGACATGCTCATACATTCACAATATGTTTTATGGATAAAACGTGATTGTAGTGAGTTAATGAAAAGTACGACATAACGATGAGTGGACTGAATGATATTTTGTTGAGTATGCGTTGTTCAAAGTATTACATCTTGAAGATAACGAAATACGCAGTGTGTACACGGAGCCCTGGGGGAATATTTTCCACGTGTAAAACCTCAGCAGACGCCGGGTAGTCTTCGACGAATCCAGAAAATTCTAGAAATATTTTCCATCGAACATTATTAGCGTCAACACATGTGAATAAATTATTGCATTATTAGGGTCATAACATGTGAATACAGATGTCATTCCCTTAACAATGTCTGGAATGGTGATGTAGAATAACTCATTTGTAGACTTATGTTGTTGTTAGTGAAATAGTACGTATTGAAGATTGGCGAAGACATTGTGCTAGTGATAAACCATGTGGCAGCATATAGAAAACGCCGACGGATCCTTGTGGAAACATCTGTGAGCGTACATTAAAGTCATCACAATATAGTACCATTATATATATGTAATAGGGGATTCCATACTGAAGCTCTCCAGTTGCCGTAAATCTGCCAGATTCACGACCAGTACGCCCATTATCCGTCCTATATTCAGCAAGTCGTAATATCGGAACCGACGTAATGCTCAAGGAAGTATGAAGATGAAACGTTCTTGATGTTTGAACATTACAACGAAAGAATGAGATATTGTCAAATCTAGTGCACTAGTTACAATTCCAAAAGGTGTTCATGAAGACGGAAACGACGTAAAGCTTTGGATGGAAAATTTTGGACGGTGAAAGAGGATGTGATGGGCGTATTATGACTATTGTATCTCCAGTTAGCACTGAAGGAAATGACTCGTTCCATCATAGTCAGATTTGGATGATCCAATTTGTAAATTAGCATCAAATGTTCTGCCTCGAAGCCATGAACGCCGCGTCCAAAGTTTCCGAAGACGCCGAACTCTCTCAATATTTTCTATCAGTGACTTGGTATTGAATCTACCATTGCGTGCTATTTAAATAAATTTCTTCACGTCACCATGTAGATGTTATACAATTTAACTCTCCAGTCTATCGTGCCCCTAGAGGCATCCTCTATTCCGTACAAATTCATAATTTTCGTCAACTGAAAAAACTGAATAGACCGATCTATTGATAGATTGTTGTGTAGTATTTTGTTCTAATTTGTTTATATCCCGTCCTTTTTGGAACACGAAAAAATCTACTAAAAAATCATTACCAATGAAAGAAATCTCAAGTTGATCACCCTTCTCTTCTTCTTGAGTTAGGCAACCATTGGAGATATAGAAAGAAGAAAATATAGTACCAGTATTTAGTTTAGTGATTATATCCGTGGTTTGAATCCTGCGATTGCTTAGGACGAATAAATCATTTGATTCTGGTGTGATATTACAATATCATTGATTGGTACAAAACATTTCTCGAAAAAAGGATGGTGATGCTACGTCTAATTTCCCCTGCGAAATTGGCAGTATCCTCTCACTTATTTAGTATGAATTTTAGCAGATAATATAGTTTCCTTCACTTCTACTAGAATGGTCATAGTCTTCAATTGGCCAGAAAGAGTGTCTATGTAATATGGGAATACATATTGCCTCATATATTAATGACTTGGAAGTGCATGTGGTGCATGATAATCAGCTACTACCTTTTTTATACGTTCATAAGCGACCAGAGAATGTCTTTCTTTACCGTACAGAGAGATGGAAGCGATAATAATTCTTTTGCTCACAATTATGTCTATAATTTTCAATAAATATTTTGCTTTGTCCACAATTTTTATGCTAAATAAATTTGATATTGATGTTTTCACTGTTAAATATAATTACTCTTCATTCTGTTCTATCTCTGATTATGCATCATAGTCAGTAGAATTATTGCCGTTATTACCTCTTTCAAAATTGAAAAATTTGCCATTTGCAATGTATCGCAATGGATTGCTCTTTTCAAGCATAAAACTCGAAACATTTTAAAGTTTTAATGATACATCCACCTCGTTCAGCGATTGATTGTTTTGACAGATGTAGTTTTTCATTAGAAGTTCACTAGTGGATTTTCTGAATCATACAATGAACCAGAAGAAGATGCCACTGAAATTTAGTCCGTATTCGAAAAAGATTTGTTGGAGTTGGTTTCAAGCCGTGATTTATCAAGAGCATTTACGAGGTGATATAAATGGTCTAGATAATTTATATCATGTTCATCGTACTGTGCACCATGTTATGTTGTTGCTGTATCTTTTTAATCACTCTCAATTCATTGTTTCTGTTCCTCGTTTTCGAATTCATGTTGAGGTTGTGAGAGTGGTGCGGAAACGAGTGCATTCACCATTGAGCCAGTCTGTTGCTGCTCCACTGTATGGAAAAATGATTGTAAGTTCAACAGAAAAATGCGTCAACAGCGAATCATGAATCACATCAATTCTATATTAATGATCTGAAAATAGTAGTGTTTGGTAGCGGAGGGAACACATGAAATTAGCAGTCATTTAGTTTGAAAATTTGGCGTTAGCGAAAAAACTATAAATTATGAATCTAAAACTACACCTTCCTCATTGGCACCAATTACATGTACGAAGGTCGGTACTTTGCTGCCTACCTCAGAATCAGAATGTACTTTCCTATTTTTAATGTGTAATTTATCAAATTAGTTCTTAGTAGTTGGACCCAACATGTCTTTCTGTTCCATCGGATTTGGTTGAAATTTAATCTTACAAAGAGTCGTTCAGCATTGAAAGAATATTTACATATGAACCTTTCGATACAATGACATATTGCCATGTTATACCATTTTTGTTCTAGTCTCGTAATATAAAGTTGACCATGTCCTTAAAGTATGCAGATACAACGAAAATGTACTGGAGAGAGGATACATTTCAGGAAAAAAAAGGTCTGGCGAATCAGAAAATACAAGTTCACAGGATGCTGCTAAAATTGAGCTTAAACTGTATTTCAGAAATGACAAGGCATGGGGAAGGGGGAAGGGAATATAAAATATTAGTCAGAGTGATGGGTGAAGACCAGACGAGTCAAGTCAATTCGCTCAGAGAACTCTCTTTATTGGAAAAAGAGGTCCTATATTCGGCACAATAAAACTAAAAAGATCGTGTAAGTAATGAGTAGTAGTTGGATGATAATGGGTGGACGATAATGGAGATGAAACACTATTTGTTCCGTGACTTAGTAAAAAAGGTACGATGTCGGCAGGTTTAGTTGCTATGTTACTTAGAGACAATCGTACAGAAACCTTAACAAGCTTGATTTCGCCACGAATTCGTCGCCTTCCATAACTTTTTTCCTTCTTCTTTCTCTTCTTTCCTACTAATTTCCTGATATTTCCCTGCATTCTACTATCACACTATGTTCAGCAATTAATACCATGTCATCGCAGCTATCAAGCATATATTTCAACATAGATAAGTTTTTAGCAGTTTTTCTTTTCAAAACTTCATACTCTTCTTGGAATTTTTTTCTAAATAAATAGAGTACAATTCATGAATATCTAAACAAGAGGTAGGAGTACAGTTTCCACCATATTTCATAGCTGGGAAATTATTACGCTGAATGTATGAATTCACTCATGAAAGGCATAGATCTTCCTTTCTCACCTCCCAAAAACTCTCTTCCAACCAGCAAATAAGTAGCCAGTTTCATAGAAAAATGAGGATTTGGAAGCATCCCTTCCATGATACATTATCCCTCTCACTATATAATACAGAATCATACATTCTTCTTTTGATATCTCGGACATGCTATATATTCTATTGATACTATCATCTTTTTGAATAATCATAGACTCAGTGTTCTGTTCTAAATTATCGTCTTCCTTCTCCTCCTTCTTTCTGATGGATGTTTCACAATGCTCTGTTGTGACGTATCCAGGTCGCAACCACATCGGTTCCCTAGATATTCCTTTCATGGGCTTAATACTGGAATGATTCGTATCCGTATCTTCTGAAACGGTTCTTGTAATTTCTGAAGTGGTAGCAACATCCACGTTTCCCATAGTTTCGGCAATGTCATCAGTGTCAAATAAGCACAACCTATCCTAATTTACAGCCATTAACATGGTCAGTATGACTCCTCGTCGAATCTTCAACTTATATTTCTCTGCTAAGGTTATAAATACAATTATTTCATGAGAATAACAAAATTTCCAAGAATCCGTCAATCATGTCGTAATATTCTTGTGTGATTTTGTTCGTAATAAAATTAACACATTATTGTATAAAGCATTTTACCATTATTCATAGAAGCAGATTGTCAGAAAATAGGAAATCAAACAGAAACTGGTCCGGACCAAATAATTCGAAATCGCTGATTCCATCACGTTTCCTTTTCTTTGACGGGAAAAATGAATGAAAAGCCTTAATAGAACTAAAATCTTTCAAAACCTTATCAAATTGATTATAAGAAGATTTACGGGACTGCAAAACAGCCTGATAGAATTTTTCAAATGTACCCGGAAGCATCTTCTCCATCTCAACATCCAACGTTCTCAAAACAGCGGTATCTATATTACCACTATTTCCCGAATTTGAATTGTTTTGAATACCATATCAACCGTCAGGCGCACTTGAAATACTACGTTTATATGGAGAATGTTTTATCCTTTCTTCATGTTGGCTGTTAGTGCTCGCCATAATTTATATATCACTTTCTGCAGATTTTAAGTAATATTGTGATTGCTGAGTTCATTTAGGGACATGGTTCGTTCCTCCGAGTCGAACATTATAATGGTTCCATAGAAATACTACGTTAAATGGGAGAACTATTTACTTCTCCTCTAGGTTTCGTATTGTGCACAGCCATCCCTTCTGTTACATTAATTCTTCGATCGCTAACGTCTCCATGATCAATTTCATCTCTTTTGTTGCTGAACTTATCAATTACGTCACTACGTTCATGTAAAAGTAACCTTTCTTCTTCTCCAATATAACTATCAGCACCTTCTCTAACTTTATTACCTATAATCGTTATGACTTGCCCGCGTCCATCAAGACCGTTCACATGTCGTGGCTCTTATTCACAATTTGATCACTGTGGTCATGAGCTACTATATCTCTATTACGTCTTGATTACTTTCTATTTCCGTTGGTTCCAACCATTTTCAATTTAGATTTGCGATTTTCTGTTAACGAGCTGAGATTTGCAATATATTTGTTATTTAAAAGAGCTTTATTCAAAAACAGCATTTTCCCTTTCTTCTGAAAACCATTGATACATTTTGATCTTGCTTAATTCGAATTCTGCCCACACAGAATATTAGTTTCTTCAGATGTTGCCGACACATCACCTGCTCTTGCAGACACTTTACCGGATTCTTCTATCCCCGTTAATTAATTCTGGGATTATATGTAAGGAGAATTGAAAGTGAACTCCAAAGCAATTAGTGACAGTGAACGACATTTTTGACAGTTTCGTTCGTAGAATATACTTTCGAAAGATGGAGTTATTTTTGAATGTACATATTAGAGGTAAAGATCGCAACGTTTCGCTGATTCTCTTTTGGACTGATTTCGTATGGTGGAATCCTCCCACTAATTGCGATTATTTTTAAAACAGGTATTCAGAATGTGGTTTTAATTGTTTTGGGAAACATATAAATTTTGAGTAATGTTTGTATCGTTTCGCTGCTTCCATTTTTGTAATGATTATGTATGGTGGAATTTTCCTGCCAATTGCTATTCTGTGCTATTTCGTGTATGATATAGGCGATGTAGCTTCTGTAACCGGTAACGTTGCAGTTTCCTCAGTAACTGGGGTCTTAGTCGTATCTTCCGACACCGTATTCGTTGTCGTAGGTTCTGACATAGAGATTGTCGTCATGTTTTCTGTAACCGGTTGCGTTGTGGTGTCCTCTGAATCGTTTGAGATTTTCATTCAATAAGAAAGATGTCTTCAGCGCTAACAAGCAGATTTATTACGATACTACATATCGTGCGTCTTTCAGTACTTGCTTGCTTTTATTGTTACTATATATGAGTATTTTTTAAGCAGTTATTATCGTGAGGGAGGATTCGATTCGTTTCGTTTCCATCTCTGGTAGTATCGTGATGGTTTCCGCTACCGGTAATTATGTCATTATTTCAATCTCTACTAACGGTGTAGTCGCTTCGTAGCCCTATTTTCGGTAACTGGTAGCGTTGTGGTATCATCAGTGACTGATAATATCGTTGTTATATCCGTGACCACTAATTTAGTAATTTTTGAAACAGTTGATGGTTCATCTCGGTTTAATAAGCCAATTAAAATAGTGCACGTTGAGGTTTTTTAGCAGTAAATTTGTTGAATTCTAGAAAACAATGATATTTTTATTTCAGAATTTAACTAATTATTATTATGCAGTACACGTAATACTGTGAACTCCCCTGTCCTATACAAAATTACTTATTTAATTTCTGTATGCAAAACGATCATTTTCCAAAATTTGGCGATTCCTAATTCACATTTGTCTTAATCGTACGTTTACGAAACCATCAGATAATCTCTCCCTCTCAAAAAGTAGTGTTCGGGAAAGATGCTCGATTCCTTGCATTGTCATACGGCAGCTTGGAGCTCTGAAGTCTCCGTTCCAACCCTCAAGATGGCATGTTGACATCAACGGTTTTAGCCACTCAATCAAGGACAGTCGATGTTAAGCGACTACCGCACTCTTTATCAAACGATATTTTTCTTGTCTGTCCTGCTCCTCCCCAATCCTTGAAATACAAATCCCAACGTAGCTCTGCCCCTCCGCTTCCTTCCCACAATTCGTTTTTCAAAAAATACCCCGATAATTATGAATATTTTCTGTCTCATCTTCTTTCAATTTCTTCATCTCTTGTACATCCGGCAGCCGCACGTCCTCTATCACAAAACCTACTTCCACTTTATTCCCAATTATGCATTATAAGCACCACAATTTCAACTATCTTTTTCAGTAATAAACATCACGGCTACAACAGTCAGATGTTCAATGTTTCTATCTAAATACGTATCAAGGTAAAGCACTCCTGATTCAACTTCAACTTCAACTTCACCAAATGAAAGTAAATATATTGATGATATTGTTATCTATTCTTATTCAAGACAATTGTATCCTGAATCTAGACAAAGTTCGTCCTACACTCTTGGTGATTACCATCATACATCTTCTAATGATGGCTATGAAGATGAAGATGGTGCATTAACAGGGACTGAAGCTTATCAATTCATATCTAATTCTGCTAACAAGTTTCAATTTGTTCTTCTCATTGGGTCTGTGGTATAGAGACTAGCGATGGAAACATGAGTGGAAGTGTAAATGGAGGTATAACTACTCTTGATGATGATTGGAGTGTGACTGGAAGTACAAATTCGTATGCGAATTTGATAAAATAAATCAATTGGAGATTTCAATTATTGGAATTGGTAATCATCAGGTGTAAGAAATGTGAAAGAAGAGAAGCTGTTAATTTATTATAGGAATCTTAACACTATATTATGATCATTTAAATCCTGATGAACAAGGAATTGATCAAACCCTTTATGAAATAAATGGATATTGACTGGAAGTCATTTTCTTTTTCTTTCAACTTTTTTCTGTCTTTTTGCCGTGGAAGGCCAGCTACCCTTCCGTTCCGTGGTTCTTTAATGACCTTTTCCACCATGATATCATATCTCACCGTTCAAGTGCTTGTCCAACTCCAGTAATATTTTCTCAATTGGTTTACCTCCCTCATCCATAAGCCTTTCCTTCGAAGATGAGTCTTTCTTCAAGGTTTGAAAAGCCACCCTACGTGACCTCTCCTTCCATTTACCACTACCTGTCAATCTATTGAAACACTTCACCAACTAATTATAGTCGCGACTATGATTCTCAAGACCCTATAACCATGAATTATAGTCATTAAAATGGATTTCATTGCATGTAGACTACTTGCAAAAATGTGTATTTGTACTCGGAGGTGTTTGTGCAATGGAAGGCGGTTGATTCGCCAAAGATGGTGATGGATATGGAACATTATCGATAAACAGAAGATGGGGAGATGGAAAATTTTCATCTGGTGATGTACCATCAAATTGACTGGCCGAATTTGATGGTGGACCTATAGGTTGAAGAGGTTGTTCATACGATAATTAGTAACTTTGAGCTTCGTGCACAGTGTTGTCATAGTATTGACTATCGTACTGAGAAAGCAATATATTATGTAATGCAGTGCGGTTTTGTAATTCCATTCTTCCATTTGTTCTGCAACCCATTTTCAACTGTACTACCAAAAGATGCATCTACTTGATATTCTTCTTGTAAGCAGTCTTTAATGTTCTCATGGCGCATTCTTTTTCGTTCACGAACAACAAAATGGGTTCAGTATGTTCCATGTGACTAAATTTCATAGCGGAAATAAGTTCACGATTGCTGAGTACCGAGATGGTCTGGTTTATTTGGGATACATTCATAGCTGTAGAGGATGACATTGTTGAGTAGTATCATAAAACCTGCGAAGATGACAAAGTTGAAGAAAATTCAATTGGATTCCAAAATGTTCTCCAATTGTTACATAAATGCAATTTTCATAGTGATCCCACCTCCTTATCGTGTTCTTGAAATTTTACACGTATAGTTGAAATCCATGGATCTCATTATATCCTATCCAATCAAGTTCCAACACATACCAATTATCATAACATTATTAGTTCAGACTCGTATCGTATAGAACCGTTGAAAACAACAACGTACCTTCAATAATAATACAATTAAATTTATTATTCTACAAACACCTTTGCAACTTAATCAGTTTTTATATAATCCCTATCCTGATTACAAAACCTCCATCTTGGATCCGACAATACGATAACGGTATCCATTTCTGTTGAAAATTCCAAAGCAATGAGGAAAATTATCTCTAAAATCGATAGTAATTAGGTGGGACGTAGAATTAGATAGTCTTCCATACAAAAAAACATTAATTCTGATTCAAAATATGAAAATTTTCAGCTACTAGATCACGGTGACGACATACTTGTACAATGGAAAATTGAAAGCAGAACATTGTGGTGGAAAGCAGTGCGAATTGAATGATCTCCACTTTCACATGCACCAAAATTTCATGTCAGTAAACTGAGGTATGGTAAGATAAGTAATTACGATGAGGAAGTCACAGATGTTTGTTTCTTGGTGAAGGAAAATGTTGAAAACCCTGGCTCTACTATTGGAGAAATAGAACCATCCTCATGAAGAATTGAAGACGAAATATCGGTTGAGGAAGCAACTGTGGACTTGAATGAAACGGGTACGAATTCCAGTTCGGCTGATTCATGTCACGAGCACCCATTTTCTGGCATGTAGTTCGATAAATTTCAAGCAACAGCAAAAACGACCAAAATTAGTAATGATAAAACTACTATTCGTTTGGAATAGAACAATAACATAGATGATACAGATCAAACACCACCATACAATAACACAGATTAAATTACAATATACACCTATCATTAAATATTATGTCGTGTTCTTCTCGTTGAACGACGAAGGTGACTTCGAAAATATATTATGCCGAGAGTCACAGAATCAGTGTATCACGTATATGCGCCTTACAGGTTTTACAAAGAAAGTTTCTGGTGATATTTCAGAAGAATTGAATGATGAAATCCAAACGGAAACCGGAAAAGTAGAAAATGGAAATGATTCCATTATTGAAATTGAGGATAAAACAGTATTGGAAGCGGGCAGTAATCTGCAAAATAAATCAAACATTTACAATAGAAAACGAGAGTTGATTCGTATATTCACTGCCTTATCTTGCGTGGAGAATTTCAATCCAAATAAAAACTGTCATGCTTCAGTTCCTTGCGCTAAGGAACATGTTGTCTTCGAGCAAGCAAGAGAAATATTATTTAAAGGAGAGGGTTATTTTATGTTGAAATGAAAAGGAGAGAAAATGTACGTTCAATAGTACGCTGAGCTTTACAATTTTAATGGATATGAATAAATATATTTCTATTTTCCGGTAATGTGACTGAGGTACATCCAGTTTTAGATGGTCTCTGGAGGCTGTTAATACGGTTGTTGATGTACCTGGGACGATCATAGTTCGGCTTCCAATTGTGTTAAGATATGGAGTATGGATATGAAAAGTCTTTCAAATATTCTTGACAAGA
This sequence comes from Odonthalia washingtoniensis, assembly GCA_032358235.1. Lineage (NCBI taxonomy): Eukaryota > Rhodophyta > Florideophyceae > Ceramiales > Rhodomelaceae > Odonthalia > Odonthalia washingtoniensis. Next base: position 14,245 of record JAULBU010035652.1, read on the forward strand.
ACATCATCTCCTTCATGCCCCAGAAAATTTTCAAAAAAGAGAATGAAGTTCATTTAGTAATGTCACAACTATGAAAAAATGCAAAAATCAATTATCGTTCTCTTTCACTTCCAATCGCTAATATTTTCTAATCAACCATATTTGTTTTTTGAACGATTCATTCCAATTCATATATTATTCTCTGTCCCTTTCCAACTCTGTATAAAAGCTGTCCACGTACACAAGTCCAGTACTAAAATGGATGAGATGTCGTTCACATACCATTACTTTTTGTTTAGAATAAATATAATTCATTAATACATCCAAAACTATACCCAATGACTACTTTTTAACAAATTGATTCAAGATTTTTAGATAAAATTAACTTTCTCAATCGATGTTTTTATTAATGGAAATGATAGAAAATATCTATATATCAAAAAAGTAAATCATTCCTTCATTTCAATAAATATAATGATTGAGAAACATGTCATGTACGATTAGAACCCCGCTACTTTTATCTTCCAATGCAACTAAAGTATCAATAAAACAATAAAAAACCTTATCATCAAAGGTCAGGAGCAATACATTCATTGGATGAGTTCATCATTGCACAAACAACTCTTTATTAAATTTTATTGATATCGTTCAATAAAAAATTGAAACAGTTGTACATTTCTGTACATTTCTGCACATAAATTTATTTGTACACACGAATTAAAAATGAAAAATGGTAAAATCCAAAAAACGTTTTTGATTTTGATTTTTGAATCACGCAGCGCGGAAATATATATCAAAATGAAGGAGTTTCAAGTGTTTGTCCTAATTTATTCGCAAGTTGTATTCTACATGACAAAAAAAGACGTTCCGAAGCTTCAAGTCTACACCGCACCCGCACCCGCCGCGGTAATGGTATATTATCAGTGGCATGTATAAATATGGGGGAATAAAGTATTCTTTCCATCGAGAAATAACCATGATGATTCTCTATCAATGTACTAAGGTTCATTTGTTGTTGGTCAGTCTCACCCCGAACAGAAATATAATACAAAGCAGATTTTGAGTCACTTTTGACAATACTGTAAAGGTGAAAGGATCGCTATATATGGAGAGAATCAATTTGACCAAGTTTTATTAGATTACATACATGGATAATACGACAGCCGCGATCGCGATCGAAGAAGTCAAAATCAACAGGTGATCTCCGTAGTTAAAATTCTTTTCCCGGATACGGATAAGTTCCTCTATCTTATTGTAACGAATTGCCATCTTTGGCATTCGTTTCCCGTCGCGTTTGGTTGTATGAACAGCTCTCTAATTAGTGTGGG